>JAQZBX010005586.1:0-17931 GCA_029593785.1 Cabassous unicinctus
TAATGTAGGGAAGCATCTACAGGAGCTTGTAATAGGAAATGGTTTCATGAAGTTCCACCCAAAGCACGAGCAGCAAAAGAAAAAATAGATAAACGGAATCTCCTCAAAATGAAAAACTTTTGCACATCAAAGGATGTTATGAAGAAAGTAAAAAGGCAGCCTAACTAATGTGAGAAAATATTTGGCAAACATATATCTGATAGGAGCTGAATATCCTGCATATATAAAGAAAGACTACGCCTCAAAAATAAAAAAGACTAACAACCCATTTAAAAACTGGGCAAGTGACCTGAAAAGACACTTCTCCAAGGAAGAAATACAAATGGCTAAAAAGCACATGAAAAAATACTTGACATCGCTAGCTATTAGGGAAATTCAAATCAAAACTACAATGAGATACCATCTTATACCCATTAGAATGTCAGCTCTTAAAAAAATAGCAGACTATAAGTGTTGGAGACAATGTGGAAGAATGGGAACCGTCATCCACTGCTGGTGGGATTGTGGAATGGTCCAGCAATTGTGGAGATCAGTATGGCAATTCCTCAAAAAACTAACTATAGATCTTCCGTATGATCCAGCAATTGCACTGTTGGGTACATACCTAGAAGAATTGAAAGCAAAGACACAAACAGTTATATGCACAGCAATGTTATTAATGACATTGTTCACTGTTGCCAAAAATTGGAATCAACCCAGTTACCCATCAACAGATGAATGGATAAAAAAAAATGTGGTGCATACATACAATGTAATATTTCTCAGGTATATGAAGGAATAAAGTGCTAACACATGGGATAACATGGATGAATCTTGAAGACCATATGTGGAGTGAAGCAAGCCATGCATTGGACGATGAACACTACATGATCTCACTGGTATGAATTAAGGAATTTGAGGAATCTCAGAGAGCTATTGTCTTAAAGATAGGTTTACAAGAAAGAGAAAGATAAGAGAAGGTTGTGAGCCATCACCCATATGGACGTAATCTATGTTAAAGTGATAGAGTGTACTTTTTTATTGAAGGGATAGGAAAGGTGGATAGTGATATTATTGTATTATTATTAGTGGTATTATTATGGGTGAATTAGAATACCCAGGATACTGGGGGACAGATGGGGGAAGGACCAGGTGAACCTTTGGGATTTGTGGGTATGAAGTTGAAAGTACTGAGGTGGGAATGATCTTAAGACAATATAACAAGAAAGGGTCACTGGTTTAAGATACTGGGGAGGCATTTGGGACAGGGCACACCTGGAGCAGGCTTCTAGGGAGTGTGTGAGTGTTCATCCTGTCATAATGTGTTGTATCAGTGGTTGGACACCCACATAATGAGCGGGAAGATTTTGGACTCCCATCTTTGGGAGGACCGATTCATTCAGAAACAGATAAGTGGAGGTCTCTCAAGAGCAAGAACGATTCCTAATAGGGGATGACAAACCAGTTTGTCAAGACCTTATGTCGCATGTAACTATGAATCTTGTCATTCAATGAGTGAAGCCAGGGGGTCATCATGGACCCAGGGTGATGGGGAGAGAGGAACAGAATAGATCAAACAGGGAGTATTTAGTGATCAGTGAAAATGTTCTTCATTTCCTTACAGTGATGGACACAGGACATGGTAAATGTCATCAAAATTTATAAAAGTATTCAGTCTAAAATATAAAACATACTGTAAACCATTGACAATATTTAGTAGCTATGTTGCACTATTTGTATATCAGTTATAACAGTGCTACCATCCACATATAAAAAGGTATTAATATGGGTGGGAGGAAAGGGGGAGGAGGCTGGGTATATGAGAGTCTCTTGTATTCTGTGTGTGACTTTGCTGTGACCTTAAACATATTTGAATACAAAATGAAAAATAGTGAGACACTGGGGATTGAGAGGGGGAAGGTGCAACAGTACAGACTGGACACCACATATTGCAGTGATAAAAGGCAAAATGTAAAAAAATATAAATATATATATATATTTTTTAATATTTTTTGATTTTTCATTTTTTAAATGTTCCAATCTTTTAATTTAATTTTATTTTTAGTTTTTTTATGTTTTCATATATTTTATCTCTTACATTTAAACTTATCATTTTTATTTCTTTTTCCTATTAATTGTATTTGGCTATTTTTTTGGCTTCATCTTTTAAGATGCTTTGGAGCAAAGAAGGGTAACAACTGGGGTGGGAGAAGATCATTGGTGGGGGGTGTCAGGGATGGGGGGTGCATGGGAGGAAGTTCACCTGAGCATACATACAAAATTATATAAAATTTATATAAAATTGTTCAAATGTTCACAGGGCATTTTCACTGTAAGTGGAAAATCACTCAATAAATGAGAAAATACTGAATTCCCATCCTGAAGAGCTGTGCCACATTCTCCAAGGGAGCAGCAACAGGCCCCCAAGTGCAGGGGCAGTATCTGTCAAAGGAGGATGATCCACTGATGGGCCTTTTTTATTGATGACTAGCCTTACAAGTCTTTGCTCTTGAAATTGAAACTTAGCCTTTTGATATGGGGTGCATATGTGTTGCCTCCTGAGAGCCTCCTTGTTGCTCAAATGTGGCCAACAAGTCTCTCTAAGCCAAACTCAGCATATAAATTCATTACTTTCCTCCCAGCATGGGACATGACTCCTGGGGATGAGCTTCCCTGGCACCAAGGGATTGCTACCAAGTGCCAACTGGCAATGCAACTGGAGAAAGACCTTGAATGAAAGGAAGAGATGTAAAGACAATTGAGTTTATATAGCCAAGAGACTTCAAAATGAGTCAGGAGGTCATCCTAGAGTAACGCTTATGCATAGCTCAGTAGGATCTCATAGAATTCCAAAGTGGATATCACCCTAAATAGTGGGGCTCCTGAGGACTATGGAGACACCTATGTCCTATGTCAGAATGGATAGCTCTGGAGTTTGGGCCTTGCCAGTAGGCCCTACCTTGGAGTTTGTGCTCCTGAGAGTGACAGATTTGGACTCAACTATGTCTTCCTTGCACATGGCTCATCTGTCCCTTCTGGTCAAACCTATACATGGTGGTGGAGTTTGTAGGTATACATCCAGAGACTTGAGTCTTTGGGCTGTCCATGTGCCAGCTGGGCCCAGAACCTCGGTGGAGCAGCAACTCCTACTCTACAGCTCAATGGACTTACCCAGGACAACTGGTGGGAGATGCTGATATACAATGGTGATCCCAGAGAATGGTGAGTGTCTGCAGCTGCAGGCAGGTTAACCCCATCCATCTTCCCCATGGAATGTAAGCTCCCTCTCAACTGGACGTGGAGTGGACATAACCATCCCAGACTCCTCAGAATGGGGCAAAGAGCTATGGACTAGAGTGGACTTACTGGTATTCTATTATAGACATATTGTGATTCAAGCAATGGAAGAAATTACAACATTGATGTGGAGCCAGTGGCGACTGGAGGCTCTGGGAACAGGGAGAGGGAAATGCAGTTGTAATACAGGAGCTTTTTCAGGACTTGGGAATTGTCCTGAGTGATATTGCAACAACATATATAGGCCATTTTATATCATCATGTAACATGCAGAACTGTGTGGGAGAGAGTGCGGTCTACAATGTGAACTATGGTCCATGCTTAATGGCAAAGCCTCAGGATGTGTTTATCAATTGCAATTAATGTGCCACACTAAGGAAGGATGTTTATTTGGGAGGTTGTGGGAAGTGTGGGAGGTGGGGCATATGGGAATCCCTATATATTTTTGTGCAACATTTATGTAATCTAAGTATCTTTTTAAAAAAATAAAAAAACAATACTGGGTTCCTGGAGGGATTGCAGAGATGAGAGCCACAATCAAGGATCTGAAATTCACAGGGTTGGTGTTTCCCACCACATCCTTATTCAACTCACTTATTTGGCCTGTGTAGAAAACAGATGGATCTTGGAGGGTGGGAGTAGTTTTTCATAAACTTAACCAGGTGGTGACTCCAATCACACCTGCTGTCTCAGCTGTGGCATCATTGTTTGAGGAAATCAACACTTCCCCTGGTACCTGGTATACAGCTATTGATCTGGAAAATGCGATTAGTAAGTACCGCCAAAAACAGTTTGCTTTCTGCTGGCAAGGCCATCAGTATACCTTCACTGTCCTGCTTCAGGGATATATCAACTCTCCAGCCCTATGTCATAATATTTTCTGCAGGGACGTTGATCATCTCTCCCTCCCACAAGATATCACACAGGTCCATTATATTGATGATATGTTGATAGGACCTAGTGAGAAAGAAGTAGCAATGACTCTAGACTTATTGGTAAGGCATTTGCTTGAGAGAGGATGGGAGATAAATCCAACAAAAATACAGGGGCCTTCCACTTCAGTGAAATTTCTAGGTGTCCAGTGATGTGGGGCATGTCAAGATATTCCTTCTAAAGTGAAGGGCAAGCTGCTGCATCTGGCCCCTCTTACAAATGAAAGAGAGGCACAACGCTTAGTAAGTCTCTTTGGATTTTGGAGACAACACATTCATCATTTGGGTGTGATACTCTGGCCCATTTACCAAGTGACCAGAAAAGCTGATAGTTTTGATTGGTACCAGAGAAGAGGAGGCACTGTGACAGGTCCAGGCTGGTGTGCAAACTGCACTGCCATTTGGGCCATATGATCCAGCAGATCCAATGGTAATGGAAGTTTCCCTGACAAATAGGTATGCCATCTGGAGTCTTTGGCAGGTCCTTATAAGAGAATCACAACACAGACCCTCAGGATTTTCTAAAAGATTTATTTATTTATTTACTTTTACCCATTTTATCCCCCCCCCTCATTTTTGCTGTTTTTGTGTCCATTCATTGGGTGATTCTCTGTGTCTGTTTCCTGGCCTCTCTTCTCATCCTTCTCCTCCTCTCTTGACTGGGATTCAATCCTGGGAAACTCTGATGTGAGAGAGAGACGTTCTGCCACCTGCACCACCTTAATTCCTTTTTGTGTGTGTGTGTGTATGTATCTCATCTTCGCACTCCCTTGTAACATTCTTCTGTTACTTCATTATCTTGCTGCATGCCTCAGCAGGGCTTAGCATGCCCGTGCATGGGGCCTAGCAGCGCACCCATGTGCAGGCCCTGGGGGCTTACCCATGTGTGAGGTCTGGTGGTGCACCTGCTTGCAGGGCCTGGCAGCCACACGCCTTCTATATTTTTCTTTATTTTACCAGGAGGTCCCAGGGATTGAATCCATGTCCCTACATATGGGAAATGGATGCCCAACCATTTGAACCACATCCACCCCCCAACCCTTAGGATTTTGAAGAAAAGCCTTGCCATCCTCTGCAGATAATTACTTTTATTTTGAGAAAGTAGCTAGTCTGCTACTAGGCCTTAGTAAGACTGACCAAGAGCCATCAAGTTACCAAGAGACCTGAGTTGCCTATCATGAGCTGGGTACTGTATGATCCACTAAACCATAAAGTTGGGCATACACAGCAGCACGCTATAATAATAGTGGAAGAAAGTAGTGATAAACATGAACTTTGACCATGTGACAACTTACAGAAATGAGGACTGTAATGGTCATGAATATTTCTTCCTTGTTTTGTTATAAGTGTGAATGTATATGTACATAGAACAAATATCTTTGTTTTCTTCCCTAACTTTCCCCCTTATCATATGACATAAGTTGTATTTGTTTCATGTCATAATATTTAAGGATAGCGTGTTTAAGAGTGAATATTACCTAAGGACTTGCACCATATTCTGCAGGGAATAAATGTATTTCCAGTTGTATGCAGGACAGTTGAGTGTTATAGGTGGAAATATATATATATGTATATCTGTTATTGTTTTTATTAAGAAACTATGTATGGTTTCAGGTGATGTGTATGGCTGCCAAGTTGACAAGAGGTGGGCTGTGATGGTTAGGCTAATGTTTCAAATTAGTCAGGTAATTGTGTTTAGTTGTTTGTTTAAGCAAGCTCTTGGGTAATTTTAATACAAGGACATTTATGGACTTCAGTCATCAGTAAGTTCATTGTATAGATGACTGATTACATCCACAATCAACCAAGAAGATTGCTTTTAGCAATGAGTGGCATTTTATCCAATCAGTTGGAAGCCTTAAAAGGGGAAGTGATTTGGGCACTGATGAAGTATTTTCAAGCTCAACCTCAGGCAGCCAACGTCTCCTGGGACCTCATCAAGGACCTTCACAGAAGCCACTGATTTGCAACCTTCCTGCAGAATTTGACTTGTGCATTCCCCACAGTCACATGAGAAAATTTTATAAAATCTCATAGTATTTACAGATATCTACTGTTTATTCTTTTCCCTAGAGAACCTGATTAATACACATAGTTCTTCTCAAAAGCTGTTAACAAAAGTAGAATTAAAAAAGGTAAGGTTTCACAGTCAATATGGTCAAGACCTAAGAATTGTTTTAAAGGTGTTTTTGATACTTTTATAATATTCATATGTAGCTTCATCGAGTTTCTGTGTACATTGTTGAATTATTCTCCAATCAATAATTTGGGGAAATCTTCAGGCATGGCCTTAGGAAGTTCCTTAGCTAGCTTAAATGTTTCAGTTTGTCAGTAGTTCTTTATATTGAAAAGTCATTAAAGAGATCTTTCCAATTTGCTCTCTTTATCCAGACTGTGGCATCATCTTCACCAGCAGTCATGTGAGTTAATTGGTAAAAGTCTGAGTATCCAGGCTCATAGGTTTGAATGATGAGATTGAATTACTTGCAAAACCCACTGGGTCTTCAGTAGGATTATCAATATGGAATGGGAGTTGGCTAGGTTAGGATATAGAGGAGAAAGATAGGAGGTGTTTAAAGGAAAATTAGAACAGTCAGAACCAGGAGTTCCAGATAATATTTCAGGGTCTATAATGTGCTTAGATAAGATCTTGCTCATCCTTGTTAATTTAGTATTTGTTTCTTGAAGAGGAATTTTAGAATTAGTTATACAATTGGAAGCTTCCAAGTACCAATTAAAATAGCTTCCAAGTACCAATTAAAATATGTATCCTATTTGGTTTGTTTAGTTTTAGAAAATCTGTTTTCTTGTAAAATGTGCAAATATACCAATTTAATCGTATCAGAAGATCCCCATTGTGGCCATATTGATTTGAGATTTTTTCTGGTACACCAGGACTAGTGGGATAAAAATTTACATGACAGAAGACCATAAATTTTGCACATGAAATCAGCTGGTGTGCTAGAGAGCAGAGCATCATTAGAGTTCTTAGCAATTAGAACTCATTCTTTTAGTTAGTTCTGATTGTGAGCAATCCTAAATCTGAAAGGAATTGTCTTAATTTTGTGCAAATGTGATGTTTTACAGTGTGCCTTTCATGAAATACTAGCTTTACCTGGAAGGCAGCCTGTGCTCTAGTTGTCCAACCAATTGCCAGTTGTCCTTAGCTGAATGAAAATTGTCTTGAGGTTGGCAGGTGACCTAGTGTCAATATAACCTGTCCATGACCACCTTATACTTTCATAGAAGTCTTGTTCTTTAGAAGCTAATTTTTCTCCTCAAAGGTGATAAGCACTCTAATAGCATTTAAGAGTGCATCCCATGCCCACTAAAATAATTATTTTATTGCTTACAGTCAGGGCATAATTCAAATTGATTGTTAGGGGGGCAACCTTCTGCTGAAAAAGAGCTCAATACCAAGGTGGGAATTTTTAGAGTCACATTAAAGTACTCACCAGATAAGGAAATTTTCCTGTATACCAAAAAGGGCAGGCATAAAAGGGCTAATGGCACCAGCCAAAGCCAAAGGAGCAAATACACAAAAGGACTGCTCCCACTAGCCCAAACCAAAAGAACCAAATTTCAGATACACAAAATGAATGCTTCCACCAGACCAAAACAAAAGCACCAAAGATCAAATACCCTTAACTAGAAGAAACCCATAGAAAAGCCAGAACTTCAACCAAATGAGAGAAATTCAGAAACAAGGGGACTCATTTACAGGAACCCAGGGCCATCAGGGAGAAAACATAGCTCAAGGGCATCTTACTGGTACCATACTTGAATCCAACATCAGCTTGGAGTCAAATCAGTAGTTACTTCAGATCCCACTTATGACACCATGTAATGTCAAATGAGAAACAATTAACTTAACTGCAAGGCAACAAAGATATTTATTTGAATCTTATAATTGCAATTCAGGGGCCACAGACTCAGGTAGCAACCCAAATAGTGGCCTCTCTTGGCACTTTTTGGCAAGAGTTTTTAAAGAAAAAGAACATGGTTAGATAAGTTGTTAGTGGTTGGTGGATATTGGGGGTACCCCAATTGTCCTTCAGGTTTGATAGTTTACTAAGTTCTTTATCTTGTAGTTTGTTTAAGGTGTCTGGATGTCCTTGGGGTTTTGAGGAAAATTTTTGCTTAAGGCTTTGTGTAATTTGGCATTTTGTGATATTTGCATAAAAGTAAGTTTGAGAATAACCCTGCCACTCCATTTTTAATCTCTTAGTTATAGTAAATAAATAAGAAATAAATTTCTTAGTTATAGTAAATATTACTTTGTCAAAGTGCTACTGATGCAAAGTATCTGAAAGTAGTTGACTTTTCTAATGGGACATTTATAAGCTTTTAAGCTTACAGTTCTGAGGTCATAAAATTTCCAAATCAAGGCCTTAGCAGAGATGCTTTCTCACCAAAGTCAATCATCTGCTGGTGATATGGGATATTGCCATGTGGTGAAGCAGGATGATAGCCAGTCTCTGCCAAGGTCTATGCTTTCCCCTCTGGACTCGCCATCTCCCAGACCCCAGCTGTGGCATAGGGCTTCTATCTTTATGGGCCTCCTCTCTTAGTCTCAGATGCTCTACTTTCTTCCCAAGTTCAGTTGTGGGCTATTAGACATATTGTGGGGAAGAATAGTTGAGACGTGGAATTCTGGATTGAGAACACAGACACAGTGTCTGGAATGCCAGACACTAGCTCAAAAGGAAAACATTGAGAGCACTGTTTGAATTCTTGCTGGTGCCAAGACTCAAGGAAAAGATAGACAACAGGTGTGAACTTTGACTGCAATAAACACCCAAGCAACATCTGAGAGTAATTAATCAGTAGCTGTGCTTCTCTGCACAATTCTCTGCTAATAAAAGCACTGGGCTGTTTGTGCTTTAGGGCTAGCATGGTAGATATGTTCTGCTAGCCCCCTGACCCCAGCTTTCTCTTAACTTCTTTGTCTTGTCTTTCTTATATCGCGGTACACTTCTCAGAGTCACCCACATTTACAGCAACATCTGGTGCCCAACATGGGGCTCAACGAAGAAGGCTCTGATGGATCAGAAACTTTGGGGAATTTCAGTGCTGCTGATACCAGAGGTCAAAAGGGGGTGAGTGCTCCACATTTGAAAATTCCTCCTTTGCTCTGGATAATGTGTTAGGGTAACCATGGAACAAACTTCTTTGTATTTCCTATTTCTTCTCTTTCTATTTCTACTTTCTTTGCTTTGCACTGTGACAGACCCAGCCGTTTGAGGCTTATTACTTCAAATCCTGGCCTTTGATAATGCTAACACAGAGTGTCAAAAAGCCCTCAAACCCATGAAAACAGCTGGGTCCACTCTTGAATAATATATAAAAACGTGCCTAGATATCGGCTCAGAGAGCCATAAGGCTTAATTATTAGCAGAGGCATTTGCTGGCATTGCAATGAAAGATAAGGGTCGTGGAACCTGTTTTAAATGTGGAAAGGCTGGTCATTATAAAAAAAAGATTGTGAAAAACAGCCCTTTCCAACACCACCACCTGTTCAGAATTCATAGCAGATTAATGTTAATTCCACCCCAGGAGTGTGTCCAAAATGTCGGAAAGGAGCTCACTGGAGCAGTCAATGCAAATCTAAATTCTATATAGATGGGAGACTGATTCAGCATTCAGGAAACACTATGAGGGGCCGGGGCTGGAGCCCCAGCCTACATGTCTGGGCACAACAATTTCCTGTTCAAACCCCTCTGTCCATCTTGGAGAGGCCATTTGGAGGATCATAGACCTTACCTCCACTACAGGTGGAAGTACAGCCTTAGCTCTTCCTTCTAATACAAATATAATGCTTACCTCCTCTGGCAATCCTCACCTAGTGGGCACTGGAGTAATGGGACCCATCCCAAAAAATATTGTAGGCTTTCTTCTGGGATGATAAGGACTAACGTTAAAAGGAGTGAATGTGCACCCAGGAGTCATTTGATAAGGATTATAAGCAGGAGAATAAAGTTATGATTTCAGTCTTAGCTTCTTTCAAAATTGTCCAAAGTGATAAAATACCTCAGTTACTCTTGTTTCCTTATCAAAAAATAGGAAAGGACTCAAATAAAAGAAATGGGGCCTCTAGTACTACCAGAAATCGATCCATTTATTGGCAATCTCCCCTTAGCCAACAGCGCCCAAAAGGCAACTTTTAATCAATGACTTATAAGTCATTTATAGGCCTAGTCAATACAGGCACAGATGTTTCTATTATTTCATTACAGAATTGGCCATCCACCTAGCCGTTGGTAAAATTACAATTTCCCATGCAAGGTATTGGTAAGGTGGATGTTGTGCATCAGAGCCAATCTATTCTTCCTTGTGAAGGACCAGACTGGAACTATTCCAGTCCAAACTGGAACTATTCAACCTTACGTTCTGGATATAGCAGTAAACTTATGGGGTCGAGACTTAATGGAACAGTGGGGAGCATATGTCACCATTCCCTACTTATCTCCATCAGCAAAGAAAATAATGTTAAACAGAGGGTTTAATCCTCTTGGAGGTTTAGGCAACAGTAAACTCCATAGACAAGGGTTAGGATATCCAAATTTGTAGTGGGGTCTACTGTTCACACAGGCCAGCACTTTTATTCGCAGAGCTATGTGCAGAGAAGCACGGCTAATGATTAATTACTCTCAGATGTCGCTTGGGAGTTTATTGCAGGAAAAGTTCACACCTGTTGTCTATCTTATCCTTGAGTCTTGGTGCCAGCAAGAGTTCAAACAGTGTTCTCAAGGTTTTCCTTTTGAGCTAGGGTCTGGCATTCCATACACTCTGTCTGTATTCTCAAGCCAGAATTCCACACCTCAAGGATTCTTCCCCATAACATATGGCTTCGTTCATCTCCTAAACCTTGAGCTGCTCCCTGGGCCCAGCCATGTTCCTTGTATATATTATCATATTTCAAATTTTAACCAGTATATTGGTATAAAAAAGCATTTATTAAATATTATAGATATACTATATTTTTTCTATTGATTGATAATTTTTTCATCCATACATGGTTTATATTTAATTCTTCATATTATAAACAAGTCTGATGAGTTAAATTATATGTACATAATATGATTTCTAGGTGTTTCTTTAAAATAAGTCCTTAAAAATGTACTTAAGGGACAAAATTATTTGCTCTTAAATAAGACTATTATGGAGTTCACTGTATTTCATATATTATTGCATATATCCAAAGTTTTTATTAATAACTTCATTATATAGATGTAGTTAGCAATCTCTAGATTCTCACAGATTTTAATTTTCTGTCCACTTGAAAGTACTTACTCTTAATAAGTTCCAGATCACAAATCCCTCTTAAAAAGTAATTCTCTTGGTTAAGCTAAAGAAGGGTAATTTGTGTTTCCATTAAAGCATTGTTTGGAAATTCAAATTTAGTGTTCCACAAAGTTTTAGATTTCTAAATAAAGAAAAGAAATCACCCAAATAGTATGTCCACATAAAGGCAAGATTCCAATGTAGGTGATCTAGGGCAGATAGAACTACATAGTCGAGGGCAGATAGAACTACATAATAAGGGGCCCATATTGGGAGGTAGATAGTTATATTGATTTTAGCTGAATTCTGAAACTTTATTTATATATATGATGATTTTCTTAAAGGCAAAACAAGTTTAGATTTTAATCATATTTGATAGGTTTTTAAGTCTTTCCATTTTAAAGAATTGCTTGTTGGCTTCAACTGTCTTCTTCTCATCTCTGACATTTTATGAGATGGGAAAAGCCTGGAGTCACACAATTGTAATTTTGTATTCTGGTGTCGTTTTCTATAATTTCTGGAAAGTTATTTTTTAAAGATTTCTGAAGTGTTGTATTTTTCTTTTTATTAATCAAAAATCACATCCTACCTTAAACCCTACATTTTCCCCTTCTGTTCTCTGGTTATTTTTGTGTTGGCTGCAGCAAGTAGGCTGTGGTTTTCTCTTTCCATGATGATTTCTAATTGTCAAGCACAGTTTTCCCACAGTTAAATAATTCCTTATTGTAAACAAGCTGTGTAACTGCCCAGAGAAGCTGTTATCCATAAACTTAATAGCATTAAAACAATGGAATGTATATGGATTAGTATAAAGACTGACAGGGACATTATATTGCACAATTATAGGGAGCAAAAGGAAATTAAGGATAATTGTTTCTCCTGAAGTTATGCAAAGTGGCAGCCTTGGGGGATTATTTCTGTATTGTTCAGGTTTGGAGTGGTATTTATAATGTTTAAATTATTTCTGCATATCAATAAACAGATTGTTCTTTGTTCTTTGAATATCTACTCCAAATTTATATTTCAAAATAATGTGCAGCAGTCAAGCACATACCATGTAAAATCTATTTGAATGCATTTGATTTAATTGTGATTCATGCAGTCATTGCAAACTTTGAATGTAAAAAAAAAAAAGATGTATTAGGCATGTGTCATTTTATGCACTCCAATGCTGAAGATCATTTCTTGATCCTTTTAAAACCTCATTTGGAAGTAAACGAATATGGTTTTGTTTTTGTGGTTGTTTAAATAAAGTTATGAGACTCATTAGACTAAAACCAGTGAAACTAGTATATTTTTAATTTTAAGAGAAGTGAGTTAGGTAACAATTTTGATGACTTTTCACTTTTCATCGACATTCCTGTGTGATGATCCTAGTACTATACCACAATTATTCCTGTGGGAGATAGTATTGAGGCACAGCACAAAGCACCTGAGTAATTTCTAATAATTGTTCACCAGGTAACCATAAGAAGCTGATGGATTTGTATTGCCCAAGAGCTTTGCTACCCTTGCTCACCTGCTTCTGATTCCTTTCCAAATCTATTTTCCCTTCAGGCACATCTGTGTCCCCAAGGATGTCAAATCCCTTCAGGGCACACTCTGCTTAGGCAGGGCTCAGACTTTGCTTCCTATACATTTTTGCCCCTACAGAACACATAATCTGACTTCCCTCCACCTCTTCCCATTAAAACCTGAGCTTGCATAACTATATCATTATTACATATTGGATAACCTAATTGGCCTTCCAAAAGGATTTGTGTTGTAATCCAGAAAGGCACTTTTATCATTGAAATGAATGTCTTTAGGAGGAATTTAGGCATCAGATGCATGCCTCTGAGCTATATATGTCTATTTTAAGGTTTTATGTTGACTCTGCTGCCACTAAAATAATACTGTGTAGTCAACCGTCTAGATACAAGACCTCCTTCTCAGAAAATAGTTGCCTGACACTGAGGCCTAGACTATTATGAAACAGTATTCTTTACATGCTACTACTAACAGAATGCATTGTCTCCCTGCTGTTGATGAACACCTAGAACTGTCCATTTGTTGATAAAGAAATTTTTATTCTACATTAAATTTGCAAATGTAGTTGAGCACTTATTATATTTAAGAAACTGTAGAGATTGAAATAACATTAATGAAATCAAACAGTTGCTTAAAGTATGTTAGTAATAGCATTTATTTTTGGAATCCTTTTAGAAAAGAATCATTTAATTAATTACATTAACTGAATTTTCAGAAATGAAAATAACTGTACAACCGGAATACAGAGCATTACAAAAGACATTTCTAAGCATCTCAGAAATGAACCGCATACCCCATCACAAATTAATGTCCAATATATGAGATTTGTTTTATAGAGTTTTAACTATGTGAAAGTGAAATCATATTGCTTGTATACAATTATATCTGCTGTTTTTCAATAAACTTTATTTTTGTGAGAATCCTCCATATTCCTATTGTTGTGGTAGTTCTTCATTCCCACTGCTGTGTCCAATGTAGATTATTTATTTAATCTAGAGCAGAGATTTGCAAATATGGCCCAGAAAGTTTTATTGGAACACAGTCTGTCATCTCCATTCATTTGTATATTGTCTCCAGTTGTTGCAATGCAGGGCAATCTTGAATTCTTATGAGAGAGGCTTTATGGCCTGCAAAATCTAAAATATTTCTTTCTTATACTTAAAAAGCATCCTCAGCTCTGGTATAATATGTATATAAGGATTAGAGTTATTTTCAAGTTTATGTTTTTTTAAATAATGCTACTATGAATATTTGCTGGATAATTGCTCTTTTTTCTTGGATGTAAAACTAGCAATCAAATTTTTGAGTTCTATGTCATTATTTATATGCTCAGATATAGTAGATACTTCCATACCACCTTCCAAACTAGGATGACAATTCTCACTTGTGCTACCATTGTGTGAGTGCTATGATTGTCCCATATGCTCAACAATACCTGTTCGTTCTGATTATTGTCATTTTAGCCATTCTTTAGTGAGTCATAGTACTGCATTGAGGTTTTAATATTTATACACTTGAGAACTAATTAATTTGTATAACTACTTCTATGAAATGTCTATAAAAGTCTGAATGTGAATAGGAGAACAGTTACAAAGGCTGTGCTTAAAAGTATTTGGCATTTTGATAATCCCCCTATATCACTGATATCATTGTCACCGATATATCAAATCAAATCTGTCTGGATACCTAAAGACTTCCTTTTTACACAGATGAAGCAAATCATTTTTTTTTCACAATCAGTCCAATCATGGGATGGGTTTACACAATATTAGAATCACAGTTACATATAGAGAAAAAAAATGTGGCAGCTGTAAATAACTTTAGTGATATTGCAATTGAACCTCTCTTTTACAGAGAGAGAACTGAAGACTAGCAAGAATGATTTGTTAAAGGACATACTGATTTTAATCATTGGGCACCTGGTTCATAGCATATTCATAAAGAGGGATTTCTAAGAGGGAGGTAAAATTTGTGGCTTTCATGCCTACTTCTCACTAACTGTGCCACTGAACATTAATTTTTCTTCTATTCACACTAAGGTAACTAAACAGGCTATTGATATGTCTGTTTATTTTTTTGTACACATGCACAAAAATACCCAAATCAGCCATTCTTGTGCCTTTCTTACATTTAAGCATTCCAGTGACAAGGCTTAAGGAAGTACTACAGATATAGGAATATGCCTGCAATATTAACCAACTATGCATACATATTGTTACTATGATGTTTGGAAAATAAAGTGCCTTAGCTGCTGGTAGATATGTGAGAACGGTGTGAGGTAGAGAAACAAAGAATGAAAGAAACTAGTGAGGAATGTAGTAGACAGGTAAGAATAAATTACAGCCTTTTTTTGTGTTATTCTCTATTTCTGTAAAATTCCAAGGTAGAAAGGTCACTCCATACCCATCTTCCCAAACTCTTGAGTCATGAATCTCCTAAATTATATTCCTAATAATTGATTATTCAACCTCTACTTGCACAATACAGGAAAGGAAGCACAATATCAAATCAGTCAATCCATTTTGGTCATCCATTTATAAGACTGATAAAAGGGGTCAAAGTGGAGCTCAAACAGTAGTTAGATGCAGTAATATATAATGTCATATGGAAAGGAGATGATTTAATTAAATGTCATATTTTCATATTTCAAATTAGTGGCTATCCACTGTACTCCTTACAGTTTGTTTGAACTTTAATATATCAAATTCAAGCACAGTTTTCTGCCATGCTACTGCTATAAGTTACAACTCTAACACAGTATGTGTTAATGGAGAAAATATGGTGGAAGAGGAAACCCTTAATGTCTTTTGTCTAAAGCAAGCATTCCCCAATAGACTTTTCTGCTTACATGCTTTCCCTTAACATACCCCATGGTTCCACAAAGAAATGCCAACTTTAAAAGCACAGAACTTTCTTTGGCTTCACTCCCATTCCAAAATGTTTTCACACAGGACAATTTACAGTGCCAGGTGTGAAGTCTAAGATATCCAATTACTTTAGCTTTTTCAATTATAAAGTATTCTTACGAATGTCCTACTGTCTCGCTAGAACCAAGGGAGAGAAAGTAGACAAATATCAAGAAAGCACATAGATGAATGTTCTTTATTCCTGAATTATAGATAATCATTCTTTTATATATTCATTACCTTTAGTAACCACAACCATTATATACTTTCTTAGATGTGATAAAATGTATTCAAGGCAAATACAATACCCTCAGTAAATTTTGTTTTGGCTAATGTTTAATAAGCACATAATAATATTACCAATATTTTATTTTGTGTTTATTTACAATTTTATGTCCCAGACATGGTGCAGATTCTTCAAAGAACAAGTAATAATCACCTAGTACTTGAGCACAGAATGCTCACATTCATATATTGGGGAAAATGATTTAATAAAAAGAATAATATTTTAAAAATACCTTGAGGATAGGACTGTTTGTGAATATAAAAAGAGCATTAAATCTGGCTGAAAAAGGAGAAGGGAAGAAAAGCTTTCTGGAATAAGTGATGGAGAATTTAAGAATTACAATTCAATGATGTGCTTTCCTGAGGCCCTTCCTCTTTGAACTTTATAACATAAGCATGTTGGACTTCATTTCTTCTTTAAAGACAAGGTATTTTCTTCCACAAGTCCACTCAAATTGTTAGGGCCTCTGCTTATTTTATTTTCCTCATGCCAAATTACATCTTTGTTCATCATTTAGAAGTGGAATAAACAATTTCTCTATCCAGGGAAGCTTTCCTTCTCTACCTACCAAATTAATCCATTTTTTAAATTTTTATTTATACCATCAAACTTTTCATTTCATGATGATTTAAGAGTACTTATGAATTATTTGAATGCTTAAATCATGTTTGTTACTTCCACTAGATTATAACTTTAATTAGTGTAAAACTACTGGGTTCACCCTGGAATACTAAGCATCTAAATGTCCAACTGATCCTTAGAAAACACTGAATACATCTCAGAATAATTGAAACAGTATACAGCTGAAAAAAGAACAAATAAAATTTGACATGACAAACAGGATCAGGTAAGTTTTCCAGAGAGAGAGTAGAATATATAAATTCAGGATCTGTAATGTAATATTTCCATTTAGGGAAATGCAAAAATTGGGTATACTTGGAAGTTACTACAAACAGTATTTTTTAAATAAGTATTTGAGAAAACATTTGCTCTTGTATTATCATATGATTTTATGAAAATAACTACCACAGCTATGAACATATACATAAACAGGTACATATACATTACTTAATATACATATTTAAAGCCCCCATTTATTTTTCACTCTCTTTGGAGTCTCTTTCACATCCTTGTTCCATAGGCTGCAAATCAGGGGGTTTAACATGGGAATCACAAGGGTGTAAAACAATGAAGTTATTTTGTCTTGATCTAGTGAGTAAGAAGAACTGGGTCAGAAATACATGAAGAGCATGATTCCTTGGAAAACTGTAACAGCAGTCAAATGAGATGTGCAGGTGGAAAAAGCTTTGCATCTCCCCTCATTTGAGTGGATCTTTAAAACTGATAGGATGATATAACAGTAAGACACTATAACTCCTGAAATGGTAGTCACTTCATTGAAGCCAAAAAGGGTGAATATCAGTAATTCATTGACTTGTGTACCTTCTTTGATCCACAGAAGCATAAGCGGAATGCTAATGTTGTATGTGTCAATGCATCCACCATTCCCACCAGGTAAACCCCAGTTATGAGCATGGAGCACATCCTGCTGGACATGTTGACTGTATAGAGCAAGGGGTTGCTAATGGCCTTATACCTATCAAAGGCCATCATTGCCAGCAGTAGAGCATCAGCATCTGAAAAGATACAGCAGATGAAGAATTGAAGGGCACAAGCAAAAAAAAGGAATTGAGTTGTTTTTAACAAAGACGTCCAT
>JAQZBX010005586.1:18031-56038 GCA_029593785.1 Cabassous unicinctus
CCTGCCCCAAAAACGTTCAGTGGCCACCGGCTCCACCTCACTGTTACAATTTCTTCCATTGCTTGAATCATAATATGTCTACAACAGAACACCACCAAGTCCACTCTAGTCCACAGCTCCCCCCCAATCCTGAGGGGACTGGGAAGGTGATGCCCCTCCACCTCCAAGTGAGAGAGGGCTTATATCCCATATATACTGTGAATGGGTTTATCCTGCCTGCAGCTGCAGGCCCTCTCCATTCCCTGGGATGGCCGTTGCCCATCATCGTCTCCTTGCCAGGCCACTTGGATGAGTCCATTGAGCTGCAGGGTTTTTGTAAATTTTATTCTTTAGCGCACCCCCCGCCAAAAAAGCACCCACTTTCAAAGAAGCATTGTTTTTTGGTTGAAAAATCAAAAAAGTCTGAGTTAAGAAGCTGAAAACTAGATGTCAGTCATGAGATATTTGATATTTTGTCTTCTATTCCCTAACCACAGGCAGAACATTTGAATGGAAATCTGATTTCTAGATCAAAAAGATATCAAGGAAACACCAAAGTTAGATAGACAAGGCCAGAAGATACAGGACTAAACAGCTCACATATTTGAAAATAAATAACTGAATGGAAAAAAAGTTATCATATTTAGCACATACTTCAAGAAACATGATGCATTAAAAAATTCCAGCAATACAGAGCATATCACTGAATTAATATTTCATATAAATTAATAAATACAATCATTATGTTACAATTTTGTGTTTCCTGAAATATGAGACATAGTTTATTCACCTTTTCTATCACACTTCTTCACTTCTTTTACATGCATTTATAATCCAATTGACTGAAATGACAAATTCCCTTGAGAAACCAAAAAAGATGTGCAACAAAGAAGTGGGAAGAACAGAATTTAACACATATATTTTATCTCTTTGGATTTTAATTGACTTGTACATTAAAAATGAAAATGGGAAGAGTACAAAAAATATTTTGTATATATATAGAATTGTGTTTCTTGTGTGTATGTGTGTCTTTACTTGTGTGTTTGCTGCTTTTGCATGTGTGTGCCTTTCTGTTGGTATATGAAAGTTTGAATGTGGATATTGGTCTGATATTAATTTTTCCTAAACTAAGTATTATGGAATGTAGACCATATGGACATGAAGTTACACATATTTGTTCTTCCAATATGATATCACAGTTATTCTAGGAATAAAAATAGTATAAATTAAGCTAATAACTATAGTGAAACCACCTGCACAGTAGTTAAAATGAAGGTGTACTTTATCTTGGTATAAATACAAATAAGTAAAATCTATGCTTTCTTATACAAATTAGGTCAGTCAAATTAGATTTCAAAATTCATTTAATATAATAAGTATATATAAAATGATTCATTTAAAATTCCTAATATATGTTATTCCTCATTTTCTCAAAAAAAATAAACATTTAGTTTCCTATGTTCTTTAAATTTTGCAACTCAGAAACCTACCTTAGATGAGCAAGTCTTTCTGTCCATGCTTCTGGTAGGTGAACAATATAACGAGTATGTTTTATGTTATTTTTTCTAATGACTGTTGGGAGTTAAATTTCTAAAGCTTCTGTCTTCACTCTACTGTTTTATGTAAACATGACATTTATTAGATTTCTGGTTCTGTATTTTCCCTCACTAATGCTGCAACAACTTGAACCAAGGCTGAACTTTTAATACTTCACTCTTTTCACCAAATTTATCAATGTCAACAAGGGAACAGAAGTGATTTTAATGTTATGACTCTCACCTACCCAGAATCCATACATACCTTCTCCAGTCCAAGGAGATATCTAATGAACTACTAATGACTTTCATTTCCTTTTCATTGTTCATACTGTTTCTTCCATTTCTGAAACAGTCTCCTTCATTTCCCCATTTAGAAATCTGGAAGTTTTTCAATGGTTATCTTAAAATGCTAAATTTTAATTAATGTGTCTGATTGCCTTTCCTCAGACATGTTCATTCCATCATCATTTCAATGATTTTATGAATGTATAGGACCCAACATATTTAGCATACTCTTGAATTATGTTTATTTTTAACAATGTGTCTCTTTTCCACTTTGTAAGCTCCTTGGAAATAAAATCAGATTTGGCCAATATTTTTTAATATCTTGAAATATGTAGTATACAAAATTGTATCACTAATAGCCATTTCAATATTTTTGTTAAAACATTTTGAGGTTGTTAGGCTGATGGGTGATAGACAAAACATGAAAATTTGGGGGCTGTTTCAAGTTATATAGATAAAGTATGTAAGGGTTGCCACTGTCCTATGAGACACTCAGACCATGGTACAGGACCCAGCTGCTGGTGCATATGGAAAATGGCACAGGCTTGTGGACTATAATCATCCAGATGACTTGTAGTTCAGTCCACTGACTGCTATGACATTCTCCTTCAATCATCCTTATGGTGTCCTTACTTGAACTGCTATCACTCACCATTTTGGGGACTGCCCTCCACAGGAAGCATGAGTATACCAGATGTGGTGGTTTCAAATTATATGTACCCCAGAAAAAATAAATGTTCTTAAATCTAATCTATTCCTGTGAGTTTAAGTCCATTGTACATAATGCTTTTAAAAATTAATTATTTTTATTTTTAAAGAGGTTTTAGATTACATAAATGGTACATAAAAAACAGGGATTCCCATATGCTCCACTCCCTCCTCCTCCCACACTTTCCCACATTAGCAACATCTCTCCTTAGTGTGCTACATTTGTTACAATTGATGAACACATATTGAAGCATTGTTACTATGAGTTACAGTTTACATTACAGTTTGAACTCTGTCCTGCACAATTTTGTAGGTTATGACAAATATACAATGGCCTGTATCCATCACTGCAATGTCATGCAGGCCAACTCATTTTGATGAGGCTATGTCAGTTACAAGATGACTCATCTCAGTCAGGGTGGGTCTTCAGCCTGTAACTGGATTCCTTTATAATGGAATGAATACAGAGAAGAAGAGGAAGAGAAATCCATTGAAGCAGGAAACTGAAATCAATGAAACCCAGAAGGGAAGGGAAAGACCAGCAGATATCGATTGCCGAGTGTCTTGCCATGTGGAGAGGAGCCAGAGATCTTTGGCAGCTGGTCTTCAGGATGAAAGCACCACTCTGATGATGACTTTATTTGGAAGTTTTTCTTGGTCTCAAAAATGTACGTTTTTAAGTGAATAAATTCACACTGCTTAAGCAGAAACATTTCATGTTATTGCTGTGAGCAGCTTCAGAAACTAAAACACCAAATATATTCCTATGGAACTCCTACATCAACTATTATTTGTGCTATTTTCTCTGTTGTTGCATGGATGGTGTAGAGGAGCTCAGATTCACTACATACTTAACTGGTCCCAATAATTTATGTAACACTTCAGATAGTGGGCTAGTATGGAAAGAACTCCATTATTGCAAATAAGCATGCAACTTTTGTTGTGTGTTAGACTGTAAACAAGCACTTTTAGGCCAAATGCAAGGGTCTTTGACAAGTGTTTTCACAGTTATTGACAAAGTCATTGTAGGCTCAGTTTGAATAAAAGCAAGATATACTGTTAATACTTGTTTTTCAATAGGACTATATCATTGTTCTGTTCCTTTCCATAGTTGGAATCAGAACCTGAGTGGTTCATGCTTCCTACTTTATTTTTGCCATAGGGCCCACCCAACCATTTTGGGTAGCTGGCAACATCCTATTCACAAGCTTGCCCTGCTATTAAAGTACCTAAAGACTGGATCTGTTTTGCAGCTACTTTTACTTATTAATCTATATAATGGGCTAAATATCAGAGACAAGTGGAGTTTAAAGGGTCTTCAGTAATTTAATAAGCCTATAAAGGCTTACATTACCTTTACAGTGTGGGGAGTTGATAACATTTGTCCTTTATCTATATTTGCTGCTAGAATGACCTTTCTCTTACCCATCCAAACCACCCCTAGGAATTTTACAGACTGTCCGGGCCTCTGGATCTTGACATTGTTCATGGCCTATGCTTGACACATTAAAAGGCACTGTAATTGCATTGTCACCATTTCTAGAGAACTAATGCTATCAGAAGTAAACATAATATCATCAATGTAGTGAAACACAGCAAAATGTGGTGGTTTTTCCCATCTTTCTAGATCAGCTCCCACCATTCTGTGACAGGTGGTGAGGCTATAATGGAATCCTAGTGGTACCTTGTGGAAGGTCCACTGCTGCCCTCTCCTTGTAAATGCAAATTGATATTGGCAATCTTCAGATAGTGGGATACTGAAAAAGGCATTACATAAGTCTAATACATACTGGAACTCTCCTATGTAGGCTGATAAGTTATTGAGAAATTTGACCAATACAATATTAGGCAGTGTTTCATGAATAGGAAGAACCACCTTATTCAATTCTAAATAGCTGTCTCTCATTCTTCAACTACCAAAAGATTTTCTCACCAGCCATATACAGGACTGTTAAATGGGTCCTTTGCTGGTCATATGATCACCACATTGGCCAGTTCTTTTAACATTTCACTGATTTAAGCATGTTTACCTGGAAGACAATTTTGTTTGGGTGACCCATGTGGGTGGAGACAGGTGCACTAGGGAACAATGAGCAGCACCCAATATAATTGATTTCACTGTGTGGATGAAAGGCAAAATTCACCACTATTGGTAGTAAGGTCTAAGTCTTTTAACACACCCCCTCCTGATTATATTCAAGAATGGGAGAAATACATACAATTTACTTTAAGTGAATGAGGTGTCTGATTTGTAATGTTATGGTATTTTGCACTACTGTTATGGCTTTTGCCCCAAACCATCTACCATTTTTAAGCCATCATTAAATCTCCAGGGATTCCCACAGATGAATGTGCACTCTTCTCAATAAGGGCTAAATTGTGCAAATGGTTTGTTGGAAACCAGCATATAACTAGCTCTATGTGAGGTCTCTGATCACCTGCTGTAACTCACATTTGCAGGCAACCATGTCCCCAGCCCTAGTCTTTAAGTGTAAGGTGTATCTACCCCTTATAACAGACTTACTTTCTTTGAGGGATTCTGTGAGAGTGAAAACCATTGGCACAGATTTAGAAGTAGGCTGTGGCTGATATCTTTTCTTCTTATGCAGCTTTTGCCAGAGTCCTACTAATATAGCATTAAGTTGTTTATGTATTTCTTCTATTGGGGTGTCTGTGTCAATTAAATTGGCATAATTATTTATGGTTTATACTTACAGGTACCATCTACATTCTCTTTTGAGGTCCCTTTGTTTACTTTCCTTGTCCCTTTTGACCATATTCTTTCTGTCTCATCCAAGTCTTCTATTGCCTGTGAATGGCCTGGCTGAGCATTCGGCTAAGAATAGCTACTAATGTCCTATACCAAGTAGGAGGTACAGTTTGGAGGATTTTATCCTTCATATCAGCCATAAACTGATTATTGTCAGTCTACAAATGTGTTCAGCATATGCTGCATGCTTTATTCTTAATTCTCTGACTATACTCTAATTCTTCCATAGATGATATATGCCTAATGTGAATGGCATATTTCCTTCATTAGGCCAGGCCAATTTTGCAGATAAAATGCAGCATACTAATCAATTCACAATGCTGTCTTGTCTTTCCCATGCCTGGTAAATACAGTGATGAAGAAAGGGTTATTTGGTTATGTTAGCCATTATTGCCATTTTCTCTCCTGAAAACAATACTGTCTCCTCCTATATCCCATAATCTTTAACCAAGTGGCTATGCTCTCTCAGCCCTTTTGTTGACACTTTTCTGTTAATTCCACTAATTCTACAGGAGAATAATGCCTCATTACTGTTTCCTTCTGAACAGGGAGGCATTTCCAACAGTTATCAGGATCCGTGGTTTCTTTCATTTTTGAAGTTATTAATGGCCTTCTTGTGTAGGCTAGTCTTCAACTTTCTCCTCCCATAATCCTTCTGCTCTCCCCAGGGATCCCACACATTAAGATCCCAGCCTTCCCTCTGGATTACCACTAAGACCTGCTGCCAGGGCATCCTTAGTCCATGCATTTTCTCACCTTTATATGCATTACTTCTAATTGTCTTTCTATGGTTTGCAGCTTTTTTGCTAATACATCAGTGTTTTTGGAACATGCTAACCTAAAATTCTTATCTATATCTAAAACCTCTTCTAATCTCTTCACTTCAACTTCTGCTTTTCATTTGGCTTTGGTAGCATATCTACAAGCTCATAACAATGGTCACAGGATGGGTGCAATTGCTTCTTTTCCTTGTGATTTCCTTTGCTCCCCAAGTTTCACATCAGGACAAATAACACCCCTGTTGGCATTTTCAGGGCATCCCTGTACTCACACACTGGGCTAAATCATTGTAAAAAATGGGCTACTTCCCCACACATACATGAACACACACTCCCATTAAATAAATAGAGACACCATAAGTTTTTTTATAATGATAAAAAATTACAACTTTAATCACAGTTCCAAAGATAGCCATGTTTTCATGTATATGCTCTCAGATTTTAGATTTTAACTAATATGTGGAAATAAGATCCACAATTTTATATAAACTATTATAAATACAGGCATTTTATGCTTCCTATTGATGCTAATTAATTTCATCCATACTATTGTTTACATATAATTCTTCATATTATGAACAAGTCTGATAAATTAAATTATATACATAGAACTTATCATTTCCAAGTTTTCCTTTAAAATAAATCCTTAGAAATGGACTTAAGGGACAAAATTATATGATTTTAAATAAAGAACATTTTGGAGTTCAAAAAATGCTATGTGTTTTACATACATTATTTAATAGATTCCTGGACTATATTTCCTATATTTCATATATTACCTCTAATACCCCAAATTTTTATTAAGAACCTCATAACACAGATGAAGTTGGTAACATCTAAAATCTTACAGACATAAAGTTTTTGAGGACTGCAAAGCACTTTCTTTCAATAAATTCCTGAATACAAATTCTGTTTTAAAAATTAATTCTCTTGGTTATTGCAATGGAAGGCTATTTTGTGTTTACATTAAATTATTGTTTGGAAAACAGAAATTAGTGTTCCACAGATTTTTAGATTTCTAAGTGAACAGAAAACTTATCCAAGTAGCACATCTAAAGCAAGGCAGGGTTCCAATGTAGGTGATCAAGGGCAGAGAGAATCAAAGAGGGTGGTCTTATTGAAGGAGACTATTTTATTTATTTCAGATGAACACTAAAACATTAATAAACTTGTTATATGAAGAGTAAGTGATGTAGACGTCCACAATATTGCACAATCCTGGGGAGCAAAGAGAAAATAAGGAAAATGGTGTCCCCTGAATGTACAAAGAGGTAGCCTTGGGAGAAGTTTCCTGTATTGTTCAGAATTGGAATCATAGTTTATAATTTGTGAATCATTTCCATTTATCAACAAGTATAAATTGCTATGTATTCTTTAAACTTCAATTCTAGATTTATATTTTAAGATAATGTACAAAAGTCAAGCACACGTGATGTGAATTCTATGCCTTAATACTGTTGATTGTAATGTCACTGAACCAGACAATGCAAAATTTCTGTGAAATTAAAAAAAAACTAAGATGTTTTAGGCATATGCCATTTTATGCACAGCAAAACTGAATATCATTTCCTGTTTCTTTTAAACCCTCAGGAGTAAAGAGGAGCATGTTTTGTAGGGTATCTTGCTTTCTATAAAGTTAGGACACTTGTCACACTAAAATCAGTGAAACTAGTATATTTTTAATTTTAAGAGAGGTGATTTAGGTGACAATTTTAATGCCTTTGACATTTCATTACTATTCTTTATGTAAGATCCCATTATTAAATATGAAATTTATTCCTGTGAGAAATAATGTTGAGGTAAAGCTTAAACCACCTGAATAATTGCTAATAATTTTCCACCAATCAACCACAAGAAGCTGATGGATCTGTATTACCCAAGAGCTTTACTTCCATTATCTGCTTATCTAATGCATATTTGGAGGAGGGGACCTTATCTTTGCTCAACTTTTTCTGATTCTTTTCCAATCTCTTTTTTCCTTTTATTACTTATCCTTCTCCAGGGATGTCAAATCCCTTAAGGGTGAACTCTGTTTAGGCAGGACCCAGATTTAGCTTCCTAAATGCAATTGCCTTTACAGATCACATAGTCCAACTTCCCTCCAGCCTTTCCCATTAAAACATGAGCTTCCATAGTTATATCATTATTACAAATTGGCTATCACAAATGGCCTCAAAAGGGATTTGGGTTTTACTTCAGAATGACACTTTTATAATTGAAATCAATGTCTTTAGGAGTAATTTAGGCATGAGGGAAAAGCACATGAGAAACATATCTCTAGGTTTAAGGCTTTCCATGTGATCCTGCTCCCACTAAAATAATAGTATGTAGTTAACTATATGCATACAAGACCTTCCTCTTCAGAAAATAGTTGCCTGGCACTGATGGTTAGACTGTTAAAAACAGAGCTCAGTGAATGGCACTAGTGACAAAATACATTTAGTGTCACTACCAATGATGAAAGACTGAAAATGCTTATGTGTTGATAAAGATATTTTTGGTACAAGAGAGGCAGCACATTTTGAGAAGCATAAAGAATAATTATTGATTGACATACTTTATGAAGGTTCACTCTACATTAAATTTGCAAAATGTTTTAATTTGCTAGGCTGTCAAAATGCAATATGCTAGAAATTGGTTGGCTTTTACAATGGGGATTTATTAGTTTACAAGCTTACAATTCTGAGGCTATGAAAATGACCAAATCAAGGCATCATCAAGCAATCCTTTCTCCCTGAAGACTGACTGCCAGAAATCCTGGACTCATTTGTCATGTGACAAGGCATATAGCAGTGTCAGCTGGTCTCTCCCTTCTCTTCTGGGTTTTGTTGTTTTCACTTTCTGGTATTAGTTGCTTCTTCTCTAAAATTATCCCATTTATAAAGGACTCCAGTAAGAGGATTAAGATCCACCCAAGTCATGCTTTACTGAATTAACCTAATCAATAACCCTTAGGGAAGTAACCTAATCCAAAGATCTCACTAACAATAGGTTTATAACCAAAGGAATGGATTAACTCCAAGAACATACTTTTCTGGGGTCCATCCATCTTCAAAATGTCACACTTTACCTTTTGGATGCCAAAAAGATGTGTTCTTTCCATATCCAAAATACATTCATTCCATCACAATATGTCATAAATCTTAAATCATTTCAGTAAGGATATTAAATATAAAGTCTCATCAACTTCAGTTACAGGTGTGGTCTGTCCTGGGGAACAATTCCATACTTTGGACCTGTAAACTTAGAAAAGAAGTTATCTGTTTCCTGCATACAAAGGTGGGGCAGTCATAAGATACACACTCCCACTGACATAGCAAGAATTTGGAAAGGAAACAGGGACAGGGATCATTAGTCACAAACAGTTCTGCAGCCCTCGAAGGCATAGTCCATTAGATTTCATGGTCTGGTAGTCATTTATAGAATAATACATTGTCCTTCAGATTGATGGAGTGGCATCTTCACCTTTTGCAAGTGCTTGTACTGATGAAGAAAGTGCTGCAGGCTTACTCCTCCCCCTCAGCAGAAACCCACAGCTTTAGGAAGATAAGCACTCCTCCTCCCCTTCTCCCTGGAATCCACAACTTTAGGAAGATAACAACTCCTCTCCTCCCTAAAGCCCTCTGCTTTAGGAAGGTAAGCTAAGCTCACACCTCTGCTTTTGGAAACCCCACCCGCCTGCTTGCTTAGGAATTTGCCCGTGTAAAGTCCTTATATAAACTCATGAAAGTCAAAACTCGAGGGTCAGACTTTGGGGACTGGATTCTCCTCTTGGCCCGTACATAATAAAACTTTGGTCCTCCACCCCTCTGAGTGGTGCTTGGGTTTCTCGTTGTCTAAGTTTCATCTGCTGCAACAGTATAGCAGCCATGCTCCAAGCTTCACCCTTGTCAAGCTTCATGGTGGTGGCCTGACTCTGCAATTTCCAAGGCACAGATCCAAATTCCTGGTGAATATTCTCCAACATTTCTGAAAACTGAGGTGGCAGCCCTCTACCTGAACCGTGGAGGAGAAGGCCTGCCCCATGCAAATGCTGGGGCATACTCATCCTTTCCACACACATGGGTGGGCCTACTCTCTTGGTCTGAGAAGATGTCTTCATTCCAGAACTCAGCTTACATGGTTCTGCCTATGAAGTCTTTTTCCTTCGATCTGTATCATTTCTGTCCCTTTGTCTCCAGGCTGGTAGTGGTTCTATTCAAACAGATCTTGCAAAAAGTTTGTAAGTTTTTTATATAGTACATAGGGGTCCCAACTGTCAGACAATAGGACTGACTCTCCACAGAACCTTTCTGTATAGCTGCATTTCCAATCCTGACATGCACTGAAATGTCTGACTGGTTCTTTGTTCAGTTAAATTCTCACAAGGGGCACTATTATTTGAGGAATCACTTTCTGAAAGATAAGAATTTTCAAAACCATCAATTTCTGGTTTCTTTGTGCCCAAGAGTTGAGTTCTCAGCTTCTCCCTTTCCACTCACATTTTACCATAAGCTTCAAGGAGAAACCAGGTGGCACTTTCCATATTTTGTTTGGAAATCTCCTCAGCTAAATGTCCAAACTCATTACTTTCAAATTCTGCCTTTCATCCAATATTACCACACAAGTTTGTCAGGTTCTCTGCCAATTTAAACCAAAGGTCACTTTACTTCCTGTTTGCAATGACACATTCATCACTTTTGCATAAGGCCTCATCAGAAGTGCCTTTAATGTCCATATTTCTACCAACAGTCTCTTCAGAGCAATCTAGGACTTTTCTATGCATCATCTAACAATTTTTTCCACATATCCAATAAATAATATAGCAGGAGTTGGTTGGCTTTTACAATAGGGATTTATTAGTTTTCAAGCTTACAGTTCTGAGGCTGTGAAAAGGTCCAAACCAAGGCCTTATCAGGTGATAATTTCTCTGCCAGTTATCCTAGTGTCCTCTGTAGCATAGTGGCATCTTGTGGTCTCTCCTTTCTCTTCTGAGTCTCATTGTTTTTAGTATATGGCTTCAGTGGCTTTCTCTCTGTATTTATCCCTGTACAAAGGACACTAGTAAGAGGATTAAGAACAATCCTGGGCCACACTTTACTGAAGTAACCTAATGGAAAGGCCCTTAACTCAAGTCACCTAATGAAAAGGTCCCACCTACAATAGGTTTCTACCCACAGAAATGGATTAACACTGAGAACCTAATTTTCTGGCCTCCAGCCACTCAAATATATTTAAATACTTACTGTATATAAGAAATGCCTCAGCAGGAACTCATCGATTGCCAACGTAAATATCCTCTCAAATAGTGCAGCTCTTGAGGACTCTGGAGACATCCAGGCACTATAGGTAGGGTAGACAGCTCAGGAGTTTGGTGCCCTGCCAGTGGGCCCCACTTTGGAATTTATGCTCACCAGTGTGATAGAGTTGGGCTCAGTTGTATTTTCATTATACATGGCTCTGCTGCACCTTTATTTGAACCTATTGTTAGTACTGGAGTTGATAGTTGTATGCCCAAGATACTTAAATCTTTGGGCTGTCCATTGCCAGTTGGGCCCTGAATCTCAACAGACTTGCAACATCTACATTCCAGTTCATTGGGCTTACCCGAGACAACTAACAAGGAAAAGATGACTGACAATGACCATCTCAAGGAACAGAGAGAGTCTGCAACTGCAAGCAAGAAAGTCCCATCCATCTGCCCCATGGGATCTAAGCCCATTCTCAGCTAGAGGTGGAGTGGGTATCACCATTACAGAATCACAGGATTTGGGAATGGATGATAGACTAGAGTAAACTTACAGTTGTTCAACTATAGACTTGTGATCCTAGCAATGGAAGTACTTTTTTCATGGATGTGGAGACAGTGGCCACTGCAGGTTCTGAGGGGAGGCAGAGGTAAAAATAGATGTAATTTGGCAGCATTTTTGAGACTTGGGAATTATCCTGAATTACATTGCAATGACAGATACAGGCCATTTTGCGTCATATGGGAATCCCCTATATTTTTTGTGTAACATTTATGTAATCTAAGTTTCTTTTTTTAAAAAGGTATATTAAAAAAAGAAACTACTATAGATTTATGAAATAATGGAATCCAAGAATTGTTTACAATATGATAGTAAAGAACCTTTGTTTTTGGAAACCTTTTAGAAAATAACCATATGATTAGTATTCATCAAGTGATTTTTTAAAAATGAAAATATTGATCTACCCAGAACACATAGCATAAGACTGGGCATTCCTAAACAACTCCAAGTCATTATGGCAGCAAAAATTCCTGTCTGATATAAGAAATTACTTTGTACATTATTCACCATGTGGAAGTGAGATCATACTATTTGTATATAAGTTTGTCTCTATATGCTTTCAATAAAGCATATGTGAATGATATTCCTCCAAGTTTTTGTTATGGTCATTCTTCATTCTCACTCCTGTATAGTAGTCTGACACACTACAAATCATATGTTATTTACTTAATCTAGAGCAGTGATTTTCAAATATGGCCTGTAAAACCTTTTTGGAACACAGTTAGATCCATTCATTTGTATATTGACTCTGTTTGTTGTGACGCAAGGGCAAACTTGAGTGCTTGTGGCATAGGCTTTATGGCCTGCAAAATCTAAAATATTTTTAATGAAATGAAAATAAAATCCTCAGCTCTTATGTAAGGTGTTGATAGAAACTTAAACTTGAGTAGTTTGCAGATTTATTTTAGTGTAAATAATGTTACTGTGAATATTTTAGTACATGCCTTTGGTGGATATTCACTCACTGTCTTGGATAAATCTAGAAATACAAGTTTTGAAATTTTATGTCATATATATGCTTCACTATAGAAGATACTTCCATATAGCTTTCCAAACAGGGTTGGCAATTTTTACCTGTACTACCAATGTGTGATTAGTATGGCTTTTCCCGGGACTCACCAATATTTGTTAACTCTAATTATCCTCATTCCAGTTGTTCTGTAGGTGAGTCATGGTATTGCATTGAGATTTTAATTTTTACTTGCTTGAGTACATTTAAAGTTGGAAATTCACTTCTGTGATGTCTATGATAGATGAAATGTGAATAAGAAGCACATTAGAAGGGCTGTGTCTAAACGTATTTGTCCCTATGATAATCCCAGTATCTCAGTTATGTAATTATCACTGCTATATCAGGTAAAATCAGTTTAAATATGAAGTACCTTTCTTTTTTATAAAGATGAATTAACTCTTTCTTTTTTTAAATTCAAAATCAGTCCAGAGGGAGGGAAGACTTCATTCCCATGGGACCCACAGAGGAGCCAGTAATGGCTCTGGGACTACTTGGGCCCCATCCACCTTTGCTCAACTACTTCGTTTCTGGTTGTGCTAGAAATTCACAGGCAGACAGCTGTCATATACATTATTGACAACACAACCACTGGGATTAGTGAACTTGAACAGTGAATGTAATTATAGACTTTACTCAGGAGAAGTGATCCCTGCTGGACACATCTAAAAGAAAGCTGTTCAGAGATGTAATGCTTGAGAGTTTAAATCATCTGGTCTCTTTGGAGAGAATCCTGACGCTTTAGACCACAGTAGTAAAAACAACAGGATATCAAGTCTGAAAATTAGACTTATGTTCTCATTAGAAGCAAGGAGAGGAGCTTTGGAGAGAGGGAAAAGGATTTATCCAAACCAGAATTCAGGCAGTGAAAGTAGCTTTAAAAAAATGATAGCCATATGTCATACTTGCAGGAGAGAAGCATTTAGCATTATATCTTTGGGAATTCATGTTACAAATAATCCCTATACATGTAAAGTTTTACAAGAAGATGTCCTTCAACATAGGTCAATTGAAAAGGGAAGGAATCCCTATTTCACCAAACACTTCCTGAAAAGCCTTCGTTGACCACACATTTCTATTCACCATAAACCAATTCACACTAGAAGTAAATAATATGAATATCATCTTAAGATTAAAGCCTTTATTCAAACCTCTAGCCATAGGCAATACAATAGAAACAACACTTGAGAGAAACTTTGAATGTCATATATGAGGACAAGCCTTCAGTAAATGTTATTTTAGAGAATATGAGAAAACTCACACTGGAGAGAAACTATGTGAATGCCATCTATGTGGGAAACCTATCACCAGTTGATCTGGCCTTAAAAAATATGAGAGGATTCACATTGGATAGAAACCATATGTTATCTTTGTCAGAAAGCTTTCATCCATCTTTATGGTCTTAGAGGAAATGAGAGGTGTTATTAGTCAGCCAAAGGTGTGCTGATGCAAAGTACCAGAAATTTGTTGGCTTTTATAAAGGGTATTTATTTGGGGTAAAAGCTTACAGTTACAAAGTCCTAAACAGTCCAACTCAAAGTTACTCCCTTAACAAACTCTGTTGACACATGTTGAAGCAAGATAGCAGTCAGCCCCGTGAGGGTTCAGCCTTCCTATTCCCTTATAGGGCTCCATCGGTCCAGCTTCTTCCAATCTTAGCAGTAGTCTGGCATAGGGCTCATCTCTCTTCCTGAGGACTCTGCCTTGTCTATGAAGCTGTCTCTCTTCCTCTGTGTTCTTCTCTGTATCTACTTTTGTGTGTCTCTTTGATTGAATGTCCATTTATATAGCTTACAAGGGGGGCAGGGAATCAAACTGGGTAGTCCTAATGATGTGGTAAAATCAAAGCCTTAATATTAACATAATTTAATCAAAGGCATCTCGGCTGAATCTAATAAAATCAAAGGGTATCTTGTCCAGAGGAGCAGACCGGTTTACAAACATAATCAAATATCTTTTTTTGTAACTCATAAATAACATCAAACTGCTACACTCTACCTTCTGAATTCCAAAAAGGACATTACAATATTTTTAAAAATCCTTAAATAAGTAACAATGCTAAGTACAAAATCACATCACAGTGAATCAGTTATAGAAATGCAGTTCGTCTTGGGGCAAAGTCCCTTCTGGCTGTAGAACTGTGAAACTTACAATTAATTTATCTGCTTCTAATATACAAAGGGTCAGATAAAGGAAAAACATTTGCATTAACATAAGGAGAACTGGGGAGGGAAATATGTGTCACAGAGCCTCTACAGTTCTGAAAACGTCTGGGGCAAACTTCATTAGATTTGAAATTCTGAGAGTCATTCTTAAGATGATGGTTCCTTTTCATCCTTGGGGCCTCATGGGGTCACACCCTTTTCACAGGCTTATGCAATGGCCATCTACTTGGTTCCACCCTCATCAAGCATCTGGGTGGTGACCAAGCTCTAGACCTCTCTCTCCAAGAACATTGGGGTGATGGCCACACCTTCCTTAATCTCTGAGGTACAGTCTAAAGCCCCTCAGTCAGCAAAATGGTTGCTGATGCAAAGTACCAGAAATCTGTTGGCTTTTAAAAAGGGTATTTATTTGGGGTAAAAGCTTACAGTTACAGGGTCCTAAACAGTCCATCTCAAGGTTACTTCCTTAACAAACTTTGTTGCCACATGTTGTAGGAAGACAGCAAGCATCCTCTGTAAGGGTTCAGCCTTCTTCTTCCCTTTTAAGGCTCTGTGGGTCCAGCTTCTTCTGATCTCAGCAGTAGGCTGGCATAGGGCTCTATTCTCATCTTGGGTCTCATTTCTTTCCAGGATCGCTGCTCTGTTCTCTTCACAAGGTTAGCTATAAACTATGAAGCCAATGGCTCCTCTTTCTTCCTGTGTCCTCTGCCTTGTCTATGAAGCTGTCTCACTTCCTCTGTTTTCTTCTGTGTATCTACTTTTGTGTGTATCCTTGATTGAGTGAACATTTACATAGCCCATAAAGTCAGCGGGGACTCAAATTGAGTCACCCTAGTAATGTGGTCAAATTAAAGCCCTAATCTTAACATAATTTAATGAAAGCCATCTCAGCTGAATCTAACAATCTAAGGGTATCACACCCAGAAGAACATACCAATTTACAAACATAATCAAATATCTTCTTTGGAATTAATAAATAATATCAAACTGTTACAAGGGGCCTCCCTGAAGTGAAACCATATTAATGTCATCTATGTGAGAAAGTAGATGTTCTCATCTTAGAGAAGAGGAGAAAACTGTCACTGGAGAGAAATCATATGAATGTCATCTATGTGCAAAAACCTTCATCCATTGCTGTGGCCTTAGATGACATGAGAGGATTAACACTTGGGAGAAACCATGTATGAATGTCATCAATATGAGAAAGCCTTAAATTTATTTTTGTATCCTTAGACCACGTGAAAGAACTAAAACTAGAGGGAAACCCTATAGTGATATATATGTTGGAAAGTCTTCAGGCACTATTCTGACCTTAGGTGATATGACATCATTTTTCATAAATGTTTTAAATACAGAAGAGATTTCAAGCATAGAATTAACCTTAACACACCAGAGAACTCACACTGAAGAAATACTGTTTAAAATCAACATGGGAGTTTCTCCTCATGATTAGTCATTCAGAAAATGTTAGCAAATTTGTACTGTAAAAATCCTTAGTAATGTCATCTATGTAGGAAAGCCTTCCATTTATGTTAGGATACACAACATGAGTGAACACACAATATAAATGTTATCAAAGTGGAAGAATCTTCCTCGACACTCTTTAAGTCATAAACAAAACAGAATAGCTTAATTTATAATTTAGCCTTTATATTGAGTGAGCTTCATGGGAAGGAAATACAAGGTTTGCAATCAATGTGTACAACAATTTCACCAGGCACCAGCTTTGGAGCACAAAGAAAATTGAGTATAGATGTATTAGCCAGCCAAAGGGGTGCTGATGCAAAATACCAGAAATATATTGGCTTTTATAAAGGGTATTTATTGAAAGCTTACAGGTACAAGGCCCTAAACAGTCCAACTCAAGTTACTTTTTTTACCAAACGCTCTTGCCATGTGTGTTGGTTAGGTTAATGTGTCAACTCGGCCATGTAATTGTGCCCAGTTGTTTGGTCAAGCAAGCACTAGGTTAGTTGTGATACAAGCACATTCATGGACTTTAGTTACCAATGAGTTTACTGCATAGATAGCTGATTACATCTACATCAACCAGGAAGATTGCCATCAGCAATGACTGACACTTTATCCAATCCATTGAATGCCTTAAAAGGGGAAGGGATTTCAGCATTCAGGGAGAATTTCCCAGCTAGTCTTTGAACAACCAATGTCTCCTGGAAACTCATCAAGGATCTTTTTTGGACCTTCATTGGAGCCCCTGATTTCAATCTGCCTGCAGAACCTGGACTTGTGCATCCCCATGGTCACCTAAGAGACTTATAAAATCTCATACTATTGACATATATCTCCTGTTGATTCTGTTTCCCTAGAGAACCCTGACTTATACACCATGTGTTGAAGCAAGATGGTAGGCACTGTCTGCAAGGGTTCATCCTTCCTCTTTCCTCTTAAAGCTCCATGGGACCAGTTTCTTCCATTCTCAGCTGTAGGCTCACATAGGGCTCAGATGTTCTGTTCCATCAGCTGTAAACTATCAGAAAAATGGCTCATCTCTGCCCAGGGTCACAGCCTCAAAGCTCTCTTCTCTTCTGTGTCTATGGAGTTCTCTCTCTTCCGCTCTGTATCACTTTCAGTGTTCTTCTTGATTAAGTATCTATTTATATAGCCCATGAATGGGGCAGGGACTCAACCATGCATGTCCTAATGACATGGCCAAATCAAAGCCCTAATCTTGATTTAATCAAGTAAATGTAAAGCCTTTGAATTTAAATGAATCCAAGGTATCATGTTCAGAGGAACAGACTAGTTTACAAACATAATGTATATCTCTTTTTGGGTTTCATTGTAATATCAAACTGTCACACTCCACACTCTGAATTCCCAAAAAGAAATTACAATATTTAAAAAAATCCTTAACTCAGTAAAATTTTTATGTACAAAATCACATCACAAGCAGTTTAAAGAAATGCAGTTTGTCTTGGGGCAAATTTCCCTCTGGCTGTAGACCTGTGAAACCCACAAAACAATGTATCTGCTTTGAATATATAAAGGGACAAAGGATAAACATACGCATTACCATAGTGAGAATTTGGGAGATGGAAACATGAGTCACAGGTCTCCTACAGTTCTGAAAACCTACAGGATATACTTCATTAGATTTCAAAGTCTGAGAGTCATTCTTAAGATGATGGTTTCTTCTCCCTGGAGCCTCTTGGGGGGCCCAACCTTTCCACAGGCTTTCCCATTGGCCATTTTCTTGGTTCCACCCTCATCAAGCATCTGGGTGGTGACTGAGCTTTAGACCTCACCCTCTGAGAATATTGGGGTGATGGCCACACTTTATCCAATCTCTCAGGTAGAATGTCAACCCCTTTATTTGAGAGAGATGGAGGCAAAATTCTCCCTAATCTCTGATTTACTGGTTAAACCCTCTCAGACCAATGAGTTGGCAACCAGACCTTCCCTAATGTATGGGTGATGGGCCCACCCTTCTCAGATCTATGGGTGTCAACCTCTTTCTGACCTATGGGAAATAAGTTCACCCCTCTCAAAGCTCTGGCATGTTGACCTAACTCTCTCCAAAACTTGGGAATGTGGTATACCCTATCTGAAGCCTGGGTTGGTAAAACTCTCCATGAACAACATGATGGAACATCTGCCCTCTTTAAATGCTGGGGCAAACACTCTTTCTGTACACTTTGGTGGGCTCCCCTCTTGGCCCAAGGAAATGTCTTAAATCCAGACGTGAACTTCCATGGTTTTCCTCTTTAAGCTGATTTCCCTTCCATGTCTCCTCTCCATGGCCCTTTGAGCCCAGGCTGGCAGTGGTTTTGTTTATACAGCTCTCTCAAAAAGCTTGTTGGTTTAGCATGAAGGAAGCAGGGGTCTAAGCCATCAGACAGTAAGACTTTCCGAAAGTCTTTCCTGGATAGCTGCATTTTCAATCCTGATTTACAAGTTCCAAGTTTAGGTAATTTTTCAAGTGGGACACTATTGTCTACAGGCTTGATTTCCAGAGACTTGGAAGTTCTGGAATCACTTTTTTGTGTTTGTGTTTCTTTGTGCTCAACAATTCAATTATCAGCTTATCTCTTTCTTCTAACAGTTACTATAAGCTGCAAGGAGAAGGCAGTCTGCATTTTCCATATTTAATTTGGAAGTCTAATTGGCTAAATGTCCACGCTCATAGTTTTCAAATTCTGCCTTCTATTCAACATCAGGAATCAATCTTGATAAGTTGTCTGTGACTTTAAAACATGGTCACCTTTCCTCCAGTTTCCAATAAAATTTTCATCATTTACATTTGCTGCCTCAGCCAATTCTCTTTATTATTCATATTCCTACCCAAAGCCTCATCAAAGCAATCTAGGTCTTTTCCATGAAGGATCTCACAATTTTTCCAAAAAATATCCCTCACCCATTTATAAAAACCATTCCAGCATTTTTGGTAATTGCATCAGAGTGTACCCTATTCTCCTTATACCAAATTCTGTATTAGTCAGCTTAAGGGATGCTGATGCAAAGTACCAGAAATATGTTGGCTTTTATAAAGGGTATTTATTTGGAGTAAAAGTTTACAGTTACAAGGCCCAAAAGAGTCTAACTGAAGGTTATTTTTTTCACCAAAGTCTCTTGCCACATGTTGAAGCAAGATGTCAGGCTTTATCTGCAAGTTTCCAGCAATCCTCTTTCCTCTTAAGGCTCCATGGGTGCAGCTTACTTCTGATCTCAGGTGTAGACCCATAAGGAACAGCTGTTCTGTTCTCTCAGCTGCAACCTATCAGGCAAATGGCTCATCTTTGCCAGGGGCCACAGCATCAAAGCTCTCTCCTCTTCTGTGTCTATGGAGTTCTCTCTCTTCCTCTATGTTATCTCTTTCCCTGTTCTTCTTGATTGAGCAGCCATTTATATAGCCAACCAAGGGTGGGCTGACTCAACCCTGCATGCACTAATGATGTGGTCAAATTAAAGTTCTAATCTTGATTTAATCAAGTAAATGTAAAGCTTTTGAATTTATACCAATTAAAGAGTATCATGCTCAGAGGAACAGAACATTTTACTAACATAATATCACTTTTCGGGATTCATAAATAATATCAAAATGCCACAATAGGCATAACCACTAAAAAAAAAAAATGAGTGAAATCTTTACTAGTAGGATCAAACCCATAGGTAGACTGCTGCATAATTCTTACTGCAAAAGTTTTTCAGTGAAAATCATGGGAAATCATTTATCCATACAGCAATACTTGGAGGGCATGTAAGAATGCTCTCAGAGTTAGAAATTAAGGAAATTCTTCAGTGAGCAGGCAAGGATGAATTCTCTCACTACTATAGATCCATTATGCACGATGTTGAATGACTGAATGCTTTACTCTGAATTGAGACCAAGGATATTATGTCTTCACTCATCATAAAGTAGAGAAAAAAAGCATAAATGTTGATGAAAGAAAAGAAAACTATATTTACTTTAGAGGTTATGATTGGGTATGTTAAAACCACTGTTACATTTATTAAAAATTTAGAATGAATTAGCAATTTAGAATATCATAGTGTACAAAATAAAAATAAAGTTCAATTTTATTTCTACATGCTCGTAATTAACAAATGTAAAATGAAATAAAGAACGATTTCCAAACCATTAAAACTGATAACGGAATTTTTTCTGACCAAGGGATGGTTTAAATAATTTGTAAAACTCTATGCCATTGATTTAAATATTGGAGAATTTATAGAATATCTAGATATATATGAGATGTACCACACACATGGATTCAAAGACTTAATACTCTTAAGGAGTGAGTTCTGCCACAGATTATTTTAGATTAAATGCAGTTCCAATCTGTGTACATTTTATCAAGGACTGTGGAAAGGTTGAAGTGTTACCCCACTTGCAGTCATGTGCTTTTAATAATTATATGAACTATGAAGAAAAGCAAGGCGCTTACATCATTGAAAGTGTTTTTTATTGACCCTCAGACAGACAAGATTAACTTCCAGAGTAACATTTCAAAACCTCTCCTGCAGGTGATTCTGTCATAGCTGATGCAAATATTCTTGTTTTCTTGTCAAAATATGAGTAAATAATCCACATTTGTGTGAAATAATTTCCCTGATATAAAAGAAAAATGGTATAATGTGATATGAAAGAGTTTTTACTGTGAATGAAGTAAGCCCATTCAATAGAAGTAAAAAGAAAAATCATTCCAACAGGGGGATGAGTTTAAGCTGCATTAGAATCATAAATATGTTTAGAGATACAATGTGGCAGCTGGCAAGGACTTTAGTGATATTAAAATTGAACTCCACTTTTACAGAGAGAGAACTGAAGTCTGTCTAGGAAGAATAACTTAATAAATGGCATGATTATTTGAAAGGCATTGGGCACCTGGCTCATAGCCTGCTCATAACAAAGTATTTCCTCAAGGGAGAAAAATTTGCTTCTTTTGACTTTAATGCCTACCTCACTCTAACTTGGCTAATGAACGTTACTGTTCTTCTATTCTCACAAATGTGGTTAAGCAGGGTATCACCATTTTGCATCTTTCTATTTGCTGTTTTGTACATATACATAAATCCATTAATGTGCCATTCTTATGTTTCGGGATATCAGTGACAAGCCTTAAGGAAGGAGTATAGATATAGGAAAAGGCCTATAATATTAACCCACTACACACATTTGTAATATAAAGTTTGGAAAATAAAATTCCATTTATTAGTTGGTAGATGTGTGACAAGGTGAGAGGTAGAGAAACAGAGAATAACAAGGGCTAGTGAGGAATTATGTTGAGAGGTTAGGTTCTCAATAGGTCTCTTGCCATCCAAGGTAGAAAGACTCCTACATGCAGTCTTTCCAAGCTCTAATCTGAATCATGAAAATCCTAAACAAGGTTCCCAATAATTGGTAATTCAACCTCAATTTACACATTTAAGGGAAAGGAAACACACAATCAAAACAGTCAATTCCATTTTTGGTAATCATTTCTAGAGCTTAAAATATACTGTCCTCTATTTCACACCCACTAGATGGATAAAGGGGCCAATCTGAAGATCAAATTGGTCTTTAGATGTAGTAATATATGATATCATATGCAAGCACAATGGGTTAATTAGATGCCCTGCTTAGATATTAAAATTTGGTGACAATCCACTGAAGCCCTTCCACTGTGTGAACATTAGTATTTCAATTTCAAACACATTTTTTCTATAATGCAGTTCAAAATAAAAATTCCAACACAGTATGGATTAATTGAGAAAATATGGTGGAGGATGACACCCTTAAAGTCTTTTGTCTAAAACAAGCATTCTCCATAGGCCTTTTCTACGTCTATGTTTTCCCCTAACATGACCCAGGATTCCACAAAGGAATGCCAAATTGTTAAGCACAGGAGGTCTTTGGGATTTATTCCCCTTCTGAAATGTTTTCACACATGGAATTTTATATTCAGCTATCAAGTCTAATTCATTTAATGACTTTAGCTTATACAAATTAGCAGGAACTGAGGCAGATAAAGTAGGTGAATATCAAGAAAGTACACCCATGAATGATCTTTTTTCCTGAATTATAAGTATTTAGTCCTTTATATATCCATTAATTTTAGTAACCACAACAATTACATGTACTTATCTGCTATAAAAAATATAGCCAAGACACACACTATACCTTTAATTAATTTTGTTTTGACTAATATTTAACAAGCACATAATAATATTAATGATGTTTAGATTTTGTTACTTATCAATGGGTTTATTTCCCATTTTGTGTCCAAGACATGGGGCAGGTTCTTCAGATAACAGGAATGAAAAACTAAGCTTTTGTGCACAAAATGCTTACATTCATTGGGGAAAATGATTTAATAAACAGAATAATAGTGTAAAAATTCCTTGTGGAGAAAATTGTTTCTGAATACAGAAAGGAGATTTAACATGGGTGGAGAAAAGAGAAGAGATGAAAAACTTTCTTGAGGAAATTATGGATGTGATAAGAATTACCATTCAAGCATGTACTTTCTTCAGGCCCTTCCAATTTTTCATTATAACCTAAGAATGTTGGATTTAATTTCTTTCAAAACATGCTGTTGCCCTCCTCAAGTGCTCTCTAATTGCCTGTCCCTCTGCCTAGCATCCTCTCCTCTCCCCAACTTGCATCTTTACTCATCCTTTAGATCTTGGCCACAATTACTCCATTCTGGGAAGCCTTCTTCCTCTGCCTACCTTGTCAGAAATTTTACTTTGGATTTTTTTTCACCTTTTTATTTCATGATAATTTGCAGTTTAGTATGAATTTTTGGATGCTTAACTAATTAATGTTTGCTTTTCCAGTAGACTGTTCATTAATATAAGAACTGCTAGAATCACCATGAAATACTAAGGACCTAAATGTACAAAAGCACTTAGTAAGCATGAAATGCATTTTAGAATAATTGAAATAGTAAACAAATATATTTTGCACAAATAAAAATTTAACACGACAAAATGTGTCAGCATGTTGTACACAAAGAGGGGCTTATATATATAAACTCAGGTCATATAATGAAACTTGATCATTTAGGGAAATAAAAATTTTGATATGAAAGTGATTTAGTACAACACTCTTTTTTCAAAATTAGGATTTAAAAATTTTCTCGCCTGAATTTTCAAATGATTTTATGAAATGTAAAGCACAAATATACATACACTTAACCTTCATACCTACACACACATAAATATTTATTTGATATAAATATTTAAAACCACCTTTTATTTTTCAGTCCTTCCAAAGTCTCTTTCACATCTTTGCTCTGTACACTATAAGTCAGGGGGCCTAACATGGGAATCACCAGAGTGTAAAACAAGGAGGTCATTTTGTCTTCTTCCAGGGAGCAGGAAGAACTGGGCTGGAAATACATGAAGAGAATAGTTCCTTGGAAAATTGCAACAGCAGTCAATTGAGATGTGCCTTTGGAGAAAGCCTTCAGTCTCCCCTCAACAGAGTGGATCTTTAAAAGTGATAGGATGATGTAACAGTAAAACACTATAACTCTTGAAATGGTATTCAGTTCAATGAAGCCAAAAATGGTGAATAATACCAGTTCATTGACTTGTATATTAGAACATGCAATGAGGTAAAGAGGAGGTAAATCACAGAAGAAATGATTAATCTCATTCGACCCACAGAACCATTAGCAAAATGTTAATGTCATATGTGTCAGAGCATCCACCAATCTCACCAGGTGGACCCCAGCCATGAGCATGGAGCACACCTTGCTGGACATGTTGACTGTATAGAGCAAGGGGCTGCTAATGGCCTTGTGCCTATCAAAGGCCATCACTGACATCAGGAGACACTCAGAATCTGCAAAAATACAGAAGATGAAGAATTGCAGAGCACAACTAACAAAAGAAATTGATTTCTTCTTTGCAAAGAAATCTACCAGCATTTTGGGCCCAGCTGCATTGGAATAGCAGAGGTCACAGAAGGAGAGGTGACTGAGGAAAAAGTTCATTAGTGTGTGAAGCTGGGTATCCATTCTAATTAAAATAATCATTCCAAGGTTTTCCAAGATAGTAATGATAAAAACAATTAGAAGTATGGTGAATAGGGCCCCTTTGATCTCAGAGTCATTAGTTATTCCCAAGAAAATGAATTCAGTGAAGAAAGAACAAATTTCCCTGTCCATTCTTTTTGACTCTTGTTCTAAACACTTGCAACATGACATAGAAAATAGTAGTTCCATCTCTAAAACTTTGGGCATCTGTATATTATCTGTAAAGCAGAAAGTGATTTGTTTCTTTAATTTTACTTTTATCCTCAAAAAATACCAAGAAATGTGTCAATTTTAATGAGAAATTGTTTTCTTATTGAAAAATCAGGAAAGTCTTGACAAGAATTGGGAAGCTTTGATTCTAAACCTAGATGTCATTCATGCGATACATGATGTCTTGGCTTCTATTACCTTATGACAGGCAGTTGATTTTATTGAACTGGAAGCTTTTTCCATAACAAAATTATATTAAGGAAGCACCAAAGTTAGATAGCCACGACAAGACCAGAAGGTACATCATGAAACATCACATATTTTGGAAACAAATATCTAAATGGAGAAAATCCTGGTCAAATTAATTGCATTCATGAGGAAACACAATGGATTTTAAAGTTTCAGCAGCAAAGTGCCTGTAACTGAATTAATGATATTGCATGTAATTTAATAAATAAAATCATTAAATGTTACTGTTCTGGTGTATGGTGTCTTTAGTGACTCCTGAAACATGAGATACATTTTATTGAACTTTTCTATCACACTTCATCACTTCTTTTCCACTCTTTTCCACAGCATTTATAATCCAATTGCATGATTGGCTTGACAAGGTCTCTTGAGAATCCAAATATTTGTGCTAGAAAGTGGGAACAACAGAATTTAATGGACACATTTGATTCTGTATTTTAAATAGACTTTTTCATTAAAGTTTACAAAGGGAAAAGTAACAAATAATTTGTAGATATATAAGATTGTGTTTCTTGTATACATGTGTCAATGTGTGTGTTTGGTGTGTTTGTATGTGTGTGCCTCTCTCTTTTGCTATATGAAAATTTGAATTTAAGTTTTGTTCTAAATTTAAGTTTTTTCTAGAATTAAGTGTTATGGTATGTGAATTTACTCATATATATACACACACATATATATATATATGTTCTGGTAAAGTGATACCTCAGCTATTAATGGTATGAACTAGAATAAATTAAACTAATAATAACAAATAATTTACAATTGCACAGTGGTAAAATTAATAGCTTACTTACAATCTTGGTTAAAATATAAATAAGAAAAGTCCATACCTTGTTAATACAAATCAGGTTAGTCAACTTAGATACCAGAATTCATTTAATTGATTACGTAATCATAAAATGATTCACTTAAAAATTCTTCAATACTTGAGTCCTCATTTTTCTAACATAAGTAAGTATTTTTTCCTCTATTTTTTAAATTTGATAACTCAGAACCTAATTTAGTTGGGCAAGTCTTTCTGGCCATTTCTCTGGTAAGTGAACAATAGACAGAACACATTTTGTATTTTTTCTAATGTCTATCGGGACTTAAGTCCCAAAAGCCTCTGCCTTCACTCTACTGTGTTATATAAACATGAGATTAATTATATTTCTTGTTCTTGTGAATGCTGCAACAAGTTTAGCAAATACTGAACTTTTATTCTTCACTCTTTTCATCTGGTAAATCCTTGTTAGGAAGGGAAGAGAAATGAGTTTTTAAAAGATGTATTTTTTTTTTTATTTTTAGCTAAATAACTTTCTTCCTTTTCTGTAATAGTAAAGTTTAATTTTAGAGAAGATTTAGAATTAGAGAAATATTACAACAATAGTATAGGGAATTCCCATATAACATCGACACACCCACAAACATAATTTCCCCTATTATTAACATCTTACATTAGTGTTGGACATTTGTTACAATTGATGAACCAATATTGGAGCACTGCTACTAACTAAGGTCTATAGTTTACATTATGGCTTACACTTTGTGCTGTATAGTTTTGTAGGGTTTGTCAAATGTATAATGTAATGTGTCCATCACTGCAGTATCAGAGAGAACAATTTCACTGCCCTAAATAAGCACTGTGTTCCACTTTTTCATCCCTCCCCCTTTCTTCTATACTCCTGGCAATCACTGCCTTTATATGAATGTTAAAAGTTCTTCCATTAACACAATATAATAACTGCAGTAACAGTAAATCTACACTCCACCCCTTATGTTTTTTCATTCCTCACTCTTGAGGGATTGAGGATGATGTCTGCTCTGACTACTTCGGGCTGAGGTGGGGCTTAGGTAATATAGGGCAGATGGAAGGCATTGTTTTGTCTGAAGTTGTAGATACTCCTTGTTTTTTTGGATTGGGACTTGTCCATCATCATCATTTTGTTGGTCATCCAGGGCAAGCCTGAAGAACTGGAAAGTAGAAGTTAGCCACAACTCTGCTGGGATTCATGGGTCAACCAGCATATGGAAATCTGAAGATTTAAGTCTCTGAGAGAGATATTTAATGGGTACATTGAAAATTATAGGTTCAAATAAAAGGAGTAGAAGAATTTCCTGAGGCTGTGTGCCTTGCTTCTGGTGTCTGGTTATCCCTAGAACCCTCTGAGGCACTTTTGCTTCAGTCTTTGTTTACTGTGGCAGTTAGTGAAATCTGACTGAGACCTGCATAAGCATAATACTGGGAATGACTTCCTGACTCACTTTGAAATCTCTTAGCCATAAAAATACTTTTTTTTAATTTTATGATTTCTCTTTTTGGTTGAGGTCTTCTTCCAAATGCATTACTGGTTATTGCTTGGTAATAATCCCTCAGTGCCAGGTAGGCTCATCGCCAGGAGTCATGACCCACATCAGACTGAAGGTAGTGTGTTTATTTACAGAGTTTGGATTTGAGAAAGGACATATTTGAGTAACAAGGTTTTCTGGAGAGAACTCTTAGACATTAATTAAATTTATGCTGTTTCATTTTTAAAGGAATAAGGTTCATAAGTACAAGCATTGAGATGGAAGGATTAGCATATAGGCCTGTCTTTTTTCCTCAGGCAACGCCCAAATATTCCAGAGGTTTTTGCCACCATATTTGAACAAGTAGCAGGAATTCCCCAGGATGGAAGTTTAATGTTTTTAGCTACTTTCTGGGTCTCCATCCATTGAGAAAACATACCTATGGCAACACAAATGTATTCATATCCCACAGAACTACAGTTTAGTTGCATTTTTCCTCATGTATCACCCCAGTATAAACACCCTGTATTAGTGATGTACTTTTGTTATATTTCCTGAAAGAATATCTTATTTTTAATCTTAAACCACATATGTTAATGTAATGCTTCACAGCCACCCTGGGTCTATACCTTCCTATGCCAATCCAATGAGACATCTCATGAAACACATTAGACTCTCTACTTAATGACTTTAATCTTTTCTTCAATCCTCATTCAGTTTCCCCCATTTCTGAAACAGGTTCTTTCAATTCCCTTTTTAGAAATCTGACAATTCTTCCATGGTCATCTTAAATACCGCTTTTTAAATTAAGCTTGTCAGATTGAATTTTCCCCAATCATGTGCAATCCACAATGTCAATGATTTTATGAATGTATAGCATCAACTACACTTACATACTTTAGGATTATATTTAATTTATTATCAGATATAAATATATTTTCCACATTTTAAGCTTCTTAGAAATAAAATCAGGCTCTGCTAATTTTTCAATATCATGAAATACCTTGCAAACAGACTCACATCTGTGATAGCATGTTGAATAGTTTTGTTTAAAAATTTTTAGATTGGTAGGCTGGTGGTTGATAGACAAAGAATAGAAATAAAGAAGCACTGGAGCTATTTCAGTTAACATAGACTATGAATGCAAGGGTGAGTCTTCAGAAAAAAGCTGTGTGTACATGCTTTTTTTTTTAAGTGTAGCTCTATTTGTTTCCAAAATAATAGTTGTTGTTGTTTTTTCTAAAATTGAGAAGTACTAAAAGTAATTTTGTGTCTACTCAAATCCCCAGGAACAGCTCTAAAGTAATTCTCCATGTACATTGAGCTTTGTTTTACTGTCTTGGTCCATGACTTGATTTGGCTACCGCAGCAGGAACCCAAGCTAATCACATTTACACTGACTTGTCTGATATAAATGTCCATCCTCCCTCCTTTTGATAATGTGATTTTAAGTACCTCTTCAATCTGTGCCTTTTGTTATGTGTGTGCATGTGAGAAATAAAACTTCACACACTCATACACACACTGACACACACACCACTTGATATTTATTTAAATAAGCGAAAAGCTATTGGAAAAAGAACATGGGAGTGAGAAATGTGTTATATATTTGTATCATGGTAGTTGGGGATGAATAAAAATGGTTACATCAATGGTTCTAACATCAAGACATAGTCTTTCACCACATTTTTTGAATTTATACTTTCCCTGACTGATTTGATGAAAAGTGTGTGGTAGAACTAATTCCATGTCAGTTCTGTGATTAGCCTTCAGGAAGATATATTTACATATAGATTTACTGTGGCACAATTCCTAGTGACCAAAAACTTGAGACAAAATAATGTCCATCCTTAGGGGAATATGTGACTGGATTAACACAGTTCAATAATATGGAACATAATATAGTCATTTAATGGAATACATTACCATTCTTCCTATTGATATGGAATGATTTGCAGAAGTCAATGGTTGAAGGAGAAGATTAAGATACAAATAAGTATATATGAACCATTTTCTGGGAAACAATAATAGCCATGGAACATGAATAATAAGTATAACATAAAGAGCAAGCAGTTAACATGGTATCCTTGGGAGTGTCTTAATAAGAATTATGCATTTTGTCAGACATAAGATTGTGAAATAGAAAAAGGAGTGGGGTACAGATCCACTAAGTAAATAAAATAAAATTCTATGCTATAATCTCATTTTTAAAATAATTTTTGCAAAATTAAAAATTAAAAAAAATGCATAAAAGACTTGAATGAACATCTCTCCAAAATAGATATATAAATGGTTAAAAATGCACATGAACAGATGCTCAGTTTTATTAACCATCAAGGAAATACAAATCAAAACCACAGTGAGGTACCATTTCACACCCATGAGACTGGCTACTATTCAAAAAATGGATAATTACAAGTATTGAAGTGGATGCAAAGCAATAGGTACATTCATTCATTGCTGTTGGCAATGTAAAATGGTGCTTTACCTGTGGATAATAGTCTGGCAGTTCCTCAGAAAACTAAGTATGGAATTACCATATAACCCAACAATTCCACTACTAGGTATATATCACAAAGAATTAAAAGCAGGGATTTGAACAGATATTTTCCCATCAATGTTCATAGTGGCATTATTCACATTTGCCAAAAGATGGAAGCACCCATGTGCCCATCAACTGATGAATGGCTAAATAATATGTGTATATACATTCAATGGAATATTATTCAGCTTTAAAAAGAATGAAGTCCTGATACATAGGACATGTGACAACATGGATGAACCTTGAAGACATTTGTTGAGGAAATAAGACAAATGCAAAAGGACAAATATAGCATGATCTCACTGATATTAACTAATTAGAATAAGCAAACTCATAGTGTCAACATCAAGAATATGTGTTACCAGAAGATGGATTGGGGAGAGATGCAAAGTTAAGGCTTGAAATGTAAAGCGTTCTTCTTTGGAATGAAAGAAATGTTTTGGTAATGGATAGTTGTGATGGTAGCACAACATTGTGAATGTAATTCACAACACTTAAATATATGTCTGAATGTAGTTATAAAGGGAAATATTAGGTTATATATATGGTAATAGAATAAATATTTTTTTAAAAATCCATGGGCCTGCATTACACAAACAGGGAATTAACTAGGTATTATAATTAATAACACAGTTATAAAAATGTGGTTTCTTCAATGAGAGTAAATATAACACACCAGTGGAAGATGTTTATACTAGGGTGGTGTATGGGAATCCTGTATTTTATGCACGATTTTTCTGAAAACCCACAACTTTTCTATTAAAAAATATATATATACTACTACTATGTGTTCCATACCTCCATAAAATTATTTTTAAAGGTAGACTATCTTCAAAACCAATTTACATTATAATATATATTGTTTAAATCAATTTTTCTAATATGAATATAACATCTTCATATGTAGGTGAATGATTTGATGTTTGTGTATGCAAGAAAAGTTATCTGAAAGGATATTAAACAAGATGTTAATGGATGGGAATGAAAATGGGGAAGAAAAACATTACCAGATGTGCCTTTCAATATCTTTGTATTATGCTGTTATACTTCTCAAAGAGTAGTCTTTAATTTTTGAAATATAATTAAATAAAACTTTAATGTACCTTTTATTTTATCCTTTTAAACTTTTTAAACAGAAGCCTACAAATCAAATCCCTCTTCACAAAATTCAAGATTAGCAAAGCATTGGTAAAATTACATGCAAATTTCAAATTCACAAACTGTAAATATTGTGGACAGATTGATGTGGCAAGGAACTGAGGAAACTTAAAATGATTTAGAACATGTAGCCCTCTATCAAACAGCACTTGAGTTATTAAATTCTGCCAAAAATCATGTGAGTTCAGAAATGGGTCCTTCCATTCAAGCCTATAGAAGACATCCATGCTTGGCTTATGCCTTGATTTCAGCCTTGTGAGAAAATCTAAAACAGAGGACACAGCTAAACCATGCCCAGATCCCTAAAGAACAGGAACTATGGGATATATATGTATTCTTTTAACCTGCTGTAACTGAAGGTTTAGAATTAACAAATGCTTATGACTACAGAATCATTATATAGATGCCTTTTTACTTTCTAGTATACAATAGAATAGCCAAAAGTAAATACCTGGAATTACTGAAACTTACTGAACTATATTCCAGATGCCTTGATCTCTGATAAATAAGTATATATATAAATAAGTATATATATAAATAAGTATATATATATACTTAATAATAAAATAAACACTTATCTGTTTATTTTTTGAAACAATTAGAATAGAGTCCTCCTATGGAGTTTCATTTTTTTTTTTTTTGGTGTTACCATCCAGAGGTATGAGAGTATACATTGAACAAACAGCCATGCACAAATAAAAATATAGACACACAGAAACAGAAACACAGGGAAAAACTCACTAATTTAAGTAGCAAATCTCACTCTTTTTTAGTATGGCTTTATTTCTGGGTTTTCTATGAATCCACAGATCTGCAATTTTCTAGGGCTTCTTCCTTATTTCAGGAAAACTCTGAGTAATAAAAGTCATATTGAGGTAGGCTAGTTTAGGAAAAGGGAAGATGAGTCTAAGACCTGGCAGAAAAACATGGCCTCAAAAATGTGGCCATGGAACCCCACCGGGAAACCCTCTGAGGGAACCACAACCATGAAGGCTGCCAGAAAGACCCTGACAGAACCCAGCCATGAGAATCCCATTTGGAACAAGATTGGAGAGAAATCTTGTTCATGGTCAAGGGGAAGCCCCAGATACCCTCAAGGGGCCTCACCGTTGGCCCCCTGAGAACTTATAGGTGGGGCAACCAATCAGAAGAGCAAACAGACGTTAGAAAGCCTTGACCCAGGGTCCCCACATGAGCAACCACTCTTTTCTAGATAAACTTTTTACTCTCTTGCCTACCCTATGGCATGTCCTTAAATTCTTTTTTGTGACATAATCCAAGAAACTAAACACTTAGAATCCAGAGCCATTCACTAAAAATATTTAAATATCTGGTGTTCTGTTGCTGATAGACCTTCTCAAGCATACACTGGGTTGCCAGGATTTTCTTCTTGTTTCTTATCCATCTTTTCATTTATGATTCTCCATTCATTGCCTAATATCAAGGTACTTAGCAAGGCCTGTATATCAGCTCAATTTGGGTTATAGGTTGCAAGTATTGAAGCAATTATGCTCTCTATTTTCTTTGGGTCATGTCTATAGATGGGGTATGGTTTTTCCAGTTAAATAAATCTGATATAGGGAATGGAGTATGCAAATATAAAAATTCTTTTGGGTTTCCCTGTTTTTTTTTATTTCTGGAGGCAATTAGTGGAAGAGTAGAAATTTTACCTGCTCAGCTGTTTATTTTAAAAATCAGCCCCGGCTGAATTGAGTACCTTCACAGGCATTAGAGGGGAAATTATTTCTATCTTAGGCTTTTCTACCTCTAGTAAAGGGGGACACACAGGAGGAGTTATTAAAGGTTCTATTGGATCTTCTGAACTTGAATCAGGAGGACATTTTTCTTTTCTCTACTAGTCTTTACAGGTAAAATTTTATATTTTCTTATTCACATTGGCTTTTTTTTTTTTTTTTTGGCGTCCCTGGGTGAGCTCAAACACATTACTTTTGAGAGAGACTGTGGCCATTTGAGATTATTTTATGAATCACAAAAAAAGAAAGGTTATGTTTCCAAAGTAATCTACTCCTTTGGGTCTAATATCTTTTGATTGCATTAAATTCAGTTGAGGAACCTTTGATTACATTACTTGATAAGATTACTTTAGGGATTTTGATTTGACTATGTCAGTGAGCCATGACTCATGCTGACTCCCTACCCCCTTGCTCGGGCTGATATAAATGGTCTCACATGGACAGACAGAGGGAAAAAGGAAGCCACCCTGTTTGATCCTGCCATGTAAGAGAGGGGATCACTTAAGCATGAAGCTCCAAGAAGCTGGTCCCACACAGAAGCTCAAGAGGAGATGGTGATCCCAGAGGGGAGGGCTGAATCTCAGGAAAGATTGATGGCCATCTTGCTTCAGCATGTGGCAACATGCCAGGATCAACAGACAATGACTTTGGTGAGAAAGTATATCTGCTAATGCTTCTATTTGGACATTTCATGACTTTGGAACTGTAAGTTTTTACCCCAAATAAATACCCTTTATAAAAGGCAACACATTTATGACACATTTCAACAGCATCCCTTTGGGAAACTAAATCAGTGACAAATAAAGGATTGAATATATATTATCTCATCCCATTTCTGCTTTCTTTGGCAGAACAAATCTAATTGCAATGTAGTATTCTTTTCTAGAGAATCATACTCCAGCCATTTCTTTCCTGATTCTAAAGAAACAGAAATATACTATTTCCGGCTTTTTCATAGGCTCGTGATTTAAATATTTCCAGTTTTTCAAAATACAGCCTAAAGGGTTATGTTTAGGAATGCAGTAGATTTATAATTTCCCATTTTAAAGTATGCCAATAACCAGTAACCAATTATGAACACTGGAGCAATACAAATGCTGTAACACACAAATTAGCAATTTAAACAGACACTAAACACTCACTATATTTAAGTAACACAAATTAACAAATAAACTGGCATTGAACACCTAATTTAATGAAACATCAACTAATGGCTGGATTACTTATTTTTTCAGGAGTACTCAACATACAGACACAAGTTGGGGCTTCAAACCCAAAAGAGAATAGTACTTAGAAAACAAGGAAAATGTGTATATGTCAGACCAAGGGTGGTCATTCTGGAAGCAAGTCCCAGGGCCTCAAAACACAGATCATGGGGACTTGAACCTTCAAACACATTTCCCAATCCACTTCTACCTTGCTGATACACTCACCTAGTCAGATTTCTGGATCTAAACTGGAACTACTTCTCTCTTTGAAACTTTAAAATGCCATGGGGCCTGGGCTGCCAGTAAAGTAGGGAAAACCCAATTACTGAGCTCTTAGAACAACAGGGTCTAGTGGATGCAAAAGACGACTACGGTGCTTTCCTTTCTTGCCGGGGCATCAGGACCTCTGGCAGTCAGACTCATTATTCCGCAGGGACACTTGGTTATGGGACCCACTAGAGTCACCAAATTGATGCTGAGCAAAAGTGGGGTTCTTTGCTGCCCTGATGCACTTTCATGACCAATTCCTGAGACACCGGGGTTTCAAAGAGGGTGAAAAAATGTATTGCCAGTGCAAATGATGGCCTAACAGCCTAAAATCTGTTTCCTTAAACTGCAGCAATTATGATAGTTTTATAGTACCCAAGGAAGGCAGGTTTATGCTAGTAAGTAATTGGGATGGGCCTGGCTCAGGTATCTTCATTAAGAAAAATTACAGGGTTGTCTGGTGATCCTAAGACTGTAAAGTTGTAACACAGGATGGGGTAGAAAACAGGGCTCAGTCCCAAGGTATTTACAATCATGAAATAAAAATTATATAGTTTTACCCTCATTATGAGAGATCAAAACATCTAGATTCTAGTTCAGCAAGTTTCAGTAATTCCCAGTATTTGTTCTTGGCTCTTCTGCAATATACTATAAAGTAAAAGGGCATCTATATAATGATTCAGTAGTCATAATCATTTGTTAATTCTTAAATTTTGTTTAAAATTACTTTTATTTTTATTCATTTCCCTCAATCTTGAGTAATATTTTTAGGTAACAACTGCTCTAACTTCTTCAGACTGAAAATGTGCATAAACTTTATGGGGAAGAGGAGTAGACATATTGTAATTCAAGCAAGGAAGAAATTACAGGAACCCCTGGAGGCTCTTGGGCCAGGGAGAGGGAAAAGCAGTTGTAATATGGGGCTTTTTCAGGTTTGGGAATTGTCCTCAGTGGCATTGCAATGACAGATATAGGCCATTTTATATCATCATATAACATGCAGAACTGTGTGAGAGAGAGTGTAGTCTATGACGTGAATTATGGTCCATGCTTAATGGCAAAGCCCCAGGATGTGTTTATTAATTGCAATGAATGTGCCACACTAATGAAGGATGTTTATGTGGGAGGGTGTGGGAGGTGTGGGGAGTGGGGCATATGGGAATCCCTATATTTTTTGTGTAACAATTATGTAATCAAGATATCCTTTAAAAATAAAAAAAATTATATTTATATATTATATATATATCTATATATCTATATATAGATATATAGAAAATAAATGATTGTTATTCTTGAAGAAACGGTTACCTTTGGGATCCAGGTAACAATCTGGTATCTTTAAGTCTCTGAAAATTAAACTTAAAAAGTAACCTGAGAATTATAGGATGAAATAAAAGTTGTAGAACTATGTTACAATGTGGAAATAATTTTGTAGATTTTAGATAGAGTCTGGAGAATTCCTTAGGCTTTTCAGGAACACTGTTGCATCAGGCTTTACCTTCTGTGGCAGTTGGCACTATCTGGTTGAAACCTGCATAAGAGTAACCTCCAGAATGACCACCCAACTCTATTTGAAATCTCTTGGCAATTGAAACTTTATTTTATTTCTTTTACCCCTTTTGGCCTAATCCCATGGTGTTAGTACAGAGCTCATCCCTGGGATTTATGTTGTGTCTCACATTGTCAGATCTCTGGAAGTCATGTCCTTCGTAGGAGGAAGGTTGAGTTTACTTGCAGAATTTGGCTTAGAGGGAATGACCACTTTTGAGCAGCAAAAGAAACTTACAGGAGGAGACTCAGGCATTAATTTTAATTAGGCTTAGCTTCATCATTACTGAAATAAGTTTCATGAGTGCACACCTCAAGATGGAGGGCTCAGCTTAGCAGCATATTTCCTTTTATTAGGCAGGGCTCATATATTTCCAAGTTCATTTTCACAGGTTTACCTTGCAGATTTTACAGTTTCAGTAAATTGGGAGCCACTATTGCTTGAAAGAATAGTAGAAATTCTCCAGGTGGGGAAGTTTAATAGTTCTATGCTTCTTCCCCTGTCTCCAAGGGATTTTGCAAATATCTTTCTAACTTATGCTCAAAACATTTTGAAATGCATCAGAGTATTATATCAATTCTGTACAGATTACCACAATCTCATTCCTTAATTTTGTTTCCATGTTATCTATGCTGTTCAAATAAACTGACCAGACAGGATAAATTAGATAGTACACCATATACATTTTAAACATTTTTTTTGACAAAATATTTTTTTTTCCTTTTTTGGTCTCTATAGAATTTAAAGTTTTAAAATACTGATAATGCTACGTTTTTACCTTGCATTCTGATTCACATCAGTCTTGAACTGGATTAGCTCTATTTACCTTTTAAATGAAGACTGATTCCTACTTTAGCTTCTTTAATTGGGGTGGTCTTTCAGAATTAATGCTGTTTCTTCATCACTTTGGAACTGGCAAACTTTTGTTCTGAGTCTCAGGTGTCACACAAACATTTAAAGCTCTAAGAAGCTATTAGGTTTTACCCAAAGGGTAAAGCATCTTATAATTCAGAATAACAATTAAAACCCAGGAATCAATATGACTACTGCAGAAGCTACAATCTAGGCCCTAATTCCCTTATGAGAATTTTAAATGATGCTGTTCCTAGAGATTTTTTAAAAATTGACTATTAATTTATATTGAGGTTGTTAAGCACAGATCACAGTAGAATTGCTTTTATGCTTTTACCAAGGTTATGTTAATCAACAGGAAGAACATAACTTACAGACTTGCCTTGCTTCTCTTTAAAAGTCCTTTTTTCTCTTAAGATGAGCTGATCGTAATCTCTTTTAGAGAAGCCTTAGCACAAAACAGTTTGATAAAAAAATTTGGTTGTTTTGATGACATGTAACATTCTTCTAAGAATAACTAAAACTGTAACTAACATTATCATACTCTTGCAGACCAGTGTCGGAAACAATATGGACATTGTTAACATTGTCAACTTTTTAGGAATTTTATATAATCTCTAAATATATACCTGAATAACATTTCACTGATACAAATTTCACCAACAGAAGATTAGAAAATCCTTTTTTAATTTTTACAATATTTCCCAAACACTTCTCTTATAATTCATCATATACTAAACTAATTATTTTAGCATCTTCCCTTTAACAAAGTGAAGGAACAAATTCTTTGCATCAATTTGAAATAAAAATATATTATTTAAGATTGATTTAAAATATTAAAAGTTGTCAGGTTTTAACATTATGCCTTACCAGGAACAATATTTTTTAGTTATCTATTTCTAAAATAATAAAGGCTTTCCTTTTTATTTCTTAAACCACTAAGGATATGAGAAGATTAACATGAAGTGCAAGAAGTTATTCCAATTAAACACAGACTCTTTGTCTTTTATAATGATTATTTAGAGAAAAAAAACAAACTTTATTACCTTTTACTAAGAACAGACTAATAATGTAAGAAAACTTTGTTAAAGAGCTAGAAAATTAAATTTTAGTATTGTATCAGTATACCATTTGATAGGTAAGTTTTTCAAACTTTTATCAAATCTTAGTCACCATTGATCACAGCAGATAAAGCTTAGTGGATAAAACCAGGACCTGTGGAGAATTATTCTAAGGCCTTGAAAAGCTAATCAAGGAACTTCCATCATTAACCCCAGGTACATCCAAATCTTCTCTGGGCCACTGACAGTTTTGTTCCTCATATGCTCCTCTTTTTTGAACAGAAATAAATAGACAATCATCCCATGCCTATTTCACCATTGTATTTTTGGTGGATTGGGGGCATATAATTTGTCTCTTTAACATCAGAGATCCACAGTGGAG
>JAQZBX010005587.1:0-55944 GCA_029593785.1 Cabassous unicinctus
AAAAAAAAAAAAATTATATGTATCCATTACATTTAATGGAGAAATGTATATATTTATTCATCTGTGTTTACTTTTTAGTTTTTAATTGTTTATATTTTCGATTATTAAATGTACAAATAAAGTTAAGAGGAAAAAAAAAATGAGGGTGAATTTAAAATATTCACAGATAAAGGAAACTGACAGATTTCATCAACACAAGATCTGCTCTATAAGAAACATTAAAGGCATTCTGCAAGCTGAAAGGAAAAGACAGAAGAGAGTGGCTTGAAGAAGTGTGAAGAAATGAATATTATCAATAGGGGTAAAGAGAGAGACAAAAAAAAAAAAGATGTAGCATATGAAAACCAAAAGATAAAATGACTGAAGTATTGCCTTTATAGTAATAACATTGAATGTTAACTGGATTAAACTCCCCAATCAAAATACACAGATTAACAAAATGGGTAAAAAATAATGATCCAACTATATCCTGTTTACAAGAGACTCACCTTAGACCCAAATACACAAGTTGAAAGTGAAAGTTTGTCAAAACATCATCCATGCAAATAGTAACCAAAAAAATAATAATAATAAAATAAATAAAAAGAACTGGGGTAGCTATACTAATGTCAGACAAAAAAGACTTTAAATGCAAAGGGACAAAGAAGGCCACTACATACTAAAAAAGGAACAAACTACCAAGAAGAAATAACAATCATAATGTTTAGCACCTAACCAGGTTGACCCAAAATACATGAGGCAAACACCGGCAAAACCAAAAGAAAAAATAGATGTCTGTACAATAATAGTTGGAGACTTTAACACACCACCCTCACCGAGAGATGGATGTTAAATAACACAATCTTAAATTATCAATGTGTCAAAGAAGAAATTACAGAGGAAATCAATAAATATATTGAGATGAATGAAAATGACAACCAGACATATCAAAACTTATGGACTGCAGTGAAGGCAGGGCTGAGAGGGAAATTTACAGCCTTAAATGTCTACATTAAAGGGAAGAAAGAGCTAAAATTAAAGACCTATCTGCACACCTGGAGGAACTAGAAAAAGAACAGCAAAACTAATCCCAAAGCCAGCAGGAGGAAAGAAATAACAAAGACTAGTCAGAAATAAATGAAATTAAGAATAAAAAAAAAGAGAATGAACAAAACCAAGAGTTAGTTCTATAAAATCAGAAATGAGAGGGTGAGCATTACTACTGACCACACAGAAATAAAAAGGATCATAAGAGGATATTATCAACAACTGTATCCCAACTAATTGAATAAGTTATATGAAATGGACAAATTCTATAAACACACAAACAATCTACACTGACTCAAGAAGAAATACATGATCTCAAGTAAACAGATTGAATCAGTCAATCAAAAACCTCCCAGCAAAGAAAAGTCCAGGACCAGATGGCTTTACAAGTGAATACTACCAATCATTCCAAGAAGAATTAATACCAAACTCTTCTAAAAAATTGAAGAGGAGGGAAAACTACCTAACTCATTCTATGAGGCCAATATCACCCTAATATCAAAGCCAAATGAAGATACTACAAGAAAGGAAAATAAAAGACTAATTTTTCTTATGAATATAGTGCAAAAATCCTGAACAAAATACTTGCAAATCAAATACAACAGTGCTTTAGAAGAATTATACACTATGATTAAGTGGGTTTTATCCCAGCTACGCAAGGTTGGTTCAACATAAGAAAATCAATTAATGTAATACACCACATTAATAAAATGAAGGGGAAAAACCTATATGATCATCTCCATTGACAAAGAAAAGGCATTTGACAAATACAACATCCTTTCTTGATAAAAACACTTTGAAAATAGGAATAGAAGGAAACTTCCTCATAGATGTTAAAGGACACCTATGAGAAGCTCACAGCTAACCTGATACTCAATGGTGAAGGACTGAAGGCTTTCCGCCAAAGATCTGGAACAAGACAAGGACACCTACTGTCACCATTGTTATTCAACATTGTACTCAAAGTTCTCACCAGAGGAAAAGAAATAAAAGGCATCCAGATTGGAAAGGAAGAAATAAAATTTTCACTATTTGCAGATGGCATGATCCTATATAAAGAAGGTCCCCAAACATCTACAACAAAGCTACTAGAGCAAATAAACAAATTCAGCAAAGTGTGTGTGTGCAGGGGGAGGGGATGACAAGATGAGCCCATAAAAATCGGTAGTGTTTCTATATACTAGTAATGAGCAATCTCAGGAGGAAATCAAGTAAAAATTCTATTTACAATAGCAACTCAAGGAATAAAATCACTAGGAATAAATTTAACCAAGGATGTAAGGGGCTTGTACACAGAAAACCACAAAACATTGCTAAAAGAAATCAAAGAAGACCTAAATAAATGGAAGGACATTCATGTTCATGGATTAGAATAGATATTAATAAGATGTCAATTCCATCCAAAATGATTTTCAGATTCAATGAAATCTCAATCAAAATTCCAACAGCTTTCTTTGCAGAAATGGAAAAGCCAATTATCAAATTTATTTGGAATAGTGAGTGGCTCTAAATAGCCAAAAACATCTTGAAAAAGAAGAATGAAGTTTGAATCCTCATAATTCCTCACTTTAAATCATATTACAAAGCTACAGTGATCAAAACAGCATGATATTGGCTAGACAAGGATGGAAATATTTACCAAAGAAATTGAATTGAGAATTCAGAAATGGAATGTCACTTTTATGGCCAATTAATTTTTGAAAAGGTTGCCAATTCCATTCAATTGGGAAAGAATAGTCTCTTCAACAAATGGTGCTAGGAGAATTGGATATCCATATGCCAAAGAATAAAAGAAGACTCCTTTCTCTCATCTTATACAAAAATTAACTCAAAATGGATCAATAATCTAAATATAAGAAGCAGGACTCTAAAACTCCTAAAAGAAAATGTATGGAAGTATCTTCAAGAGCTTGTGTTATACAATATTTTCTTAGACTTTACAACTAAAGCACAAGCAATGAAAGAAAAAAAAATAGATAAATGGGACCTCCTCAATATTAAAAACTTTTGGGCATCAAAAGGCTTTGTCACAAAAGTAAAAAGACAATGTAACCAATGGGAGAAACCACATATCAGACTAGGGTTTAATATCCAGAATATATAAAGAAATCTTACAAGTCAACAATGAAAAGACAAACAACCCAATTTTAAAAATGGGCAAAAGACTTGATTAGATATTTCTCCAAAGAGGATATAAAAATGATTAAAAAGCACATAAAAAGATGCTCAACAGCACTAGCTATTAGGTAAATGCAAATAAAGACCACAATGGGATACCATCTCACATCCACTAGAATGGCTGCTATAAAAAACCCCAGAAAATTACAAGTGTTAGAAAGGATGTGGAGAAATAGGAACACTCATTTTTTGCTGGTGGGAATGTAAAATGGTGTAGCCACTGTGGAAAACAGCTTGGCAGTTCCTCAGGAAGCTAAGTATACAATTAACATATGAACCAGCAATCCCACTACTTGTTTTATACCCAGAAGAATTGAAAGCAAGGATTTGAACAGATATTTGCACACCGGTATTCCTAATGGCATTATTCACAATTGCCAGAAGATGGAAGGAGCCCAAGTGTCCATTAACCAATGAATGGATAAACAAAATGTGGTATATACATACAATGGAATATTATTCAGCCATAAAAGGGAATGAAGCCATGATGCATTCTACAATGTGGATGAACATGGAGGGCATTATGCTGAGTGAAGTAAGCCATAGACAAAAGGACAAATATTTTATGAACTCACTGATATGAACAAATTATTATAAGCAAACTCATAGAGTCTAGAATTTAGGTTCCCAGGGGATATATTGGGGTTAGAGAATGGGGAGTTGATGCTTAATCTATACAGAATTTCTGTTTAGGTTGCTTGTAAAGGTTTGGAAATGGATGGTGTTGGTAGCACATTATTTTTAATAAGGTAGTTGTCAAATTTAGAAAATTTGACATTATAGGGTCAGGTATAATAATTTCTCAGTTCTAACAGCTTCTCAATTTTTACTGTAGTCATTTCACCACACTTCTGTAAAACTAAATATATTTTCCCTTTCAAACAAGTTCACCAAGTCCAAAAACTTTTTGACCAATTAAGCCAGTCAAGGAACCCATTGATGGTGATGTTTCTATCAAGTTTTGAAGTTTTTCTTCTTGTATAATGGAAACCAATTAAAGTCAAAGCCTAGCACCTCCCGTGCTTGCAGATTTGGGCAAGGGTGATGCAAAGTCATCAACTCAATCCCAGAAATGGAAGCTTTGTGCATTGCGTGAAGAAGATGCTCTCTGTGTATTTTCCAAAGCAGACTTGCTATTCGTGACTATACTTAAAAATAAAATTGTGCCTTTACCCCATCTCACAATCACTTGTGAAGATTTTGGTTTTAAACTCTGGATCTAGAGATATGACAATGGAGCAACCTAAGTAACAAAATCACCACAAATTTCATTACATCTCAGAATTCATTGGTGTTTCTATCAATTTTATTATCTTCTCTGGAATAAAGTGATAGAGTGATCTTTACAATTGATGCCATGAAAGAATATTTGTAGTCTTGATGTTTACGACTTCGGTTAATTCAGGTTCCCACATAGGAAAAGAATTGTTCCCAGCAGGCAACACTGGTTTACTGAAATGAACTTTGAGGCTTTCGTCTGCTGTTGATGTTGTTCAGACGAGCATGTTAACATGTAACTACTGCTGATTCATTGTTTGAACACAGTGAAGCATTTGCTCAAATATCTCTATAGCATGTCCTTTGCTGTGGCTGAGGAAAAATGATGAAGGTTACTTATCACCACAAGATTTTCTGTCGTTGTTGGCAAGGGGATAAGAAGGAAAAGGGGAAGGGGAGATTCCTGCACAGAAGGTAAACTAAACTAAACTATGCTAACTTACAACGGACTGAATTTACCTTGAATTAGCAAGATTGTTTCCCACTGCCAAGCAGAAAAGAGCACCCAAGAGTTAAACTAACTTCAGTTACAGAGAAACACTTGAGTGATATATATGCATTCTCAAATCTTAAATCAAAGCTCCCATACTAGCTTTATGCAGTTAAAGCCCCGGGTTTGTGTCAAGATCTATTTTAAAAGGGAGACAAGAGTTGTATAATTTTGAATTGAAAATATGTTCCATAACACCGAAATGTGAGCTGAAGCAGAGAAATATTAAATCAGGTCTTAATCCCATTTCTAGGGAACGAGATATGAAGCATCAATTCCTCTTCTACAGCTAGTGCAATCTAGTGCTGTACTTACTAGCTTTTCACTCACCACTGTCACTCTTACCCCAACCACTGACATTGTCTATTACTTATTACTCCCTCTCCACCGTCTCCTACTATTGCTTCCTCCTTGTCCACTTTATCTGCTATCATTATTAATATTTCATCAGCCACTGCTACTACCAACTCTTCATCTGGGAGACCCATTTCTTCAGAAACATTGACTATTTCCCTGAACATTGACACTCCCATCCTCAATAACTATCACTGAGAATTTGGAGGATATATATTTTTTTTGTCAGATAATGTTCTCCAGCATCCTTTCTCTACTCAGCATCTGTGGCCTTTAGACTGTATGTACACACACATACACACAAACACACATTGAAGGCTCAGTAAAATTCACTATAAGGTGAATTTAGTCCCAGCTATTTTGGAAAATGAAGAAAACAAGTTGAGGATCAAAGTAACCATATTATTATTATTACAACATGTACACAGGCTTTTGTTGTTGTTTTCTTTTGGTTTAGATTCTGTCCATCACAATAATCCATGCTCAATTCTATAAATACTTATCTCTGGATTTTCCATCTATTTTTGGCCTTATTTCCTGATGAATTAAAATAATTAGAATGCATGAATCTACAATCTAAAGCAAATTTAGGCTCAGAATCTCTAGTCCTAGGTAACCTTGTCACCACTACTCAGAAAATTATTGTCATTTCAGAAATAATCACAAAATCCTGAACTTGCAGGAGTATATTTGTTGGTTGCTTTTTGAATGTAGAATAATTCATCAGTGTCTTAAATCTAGTTTCTGAAACATTGATTTGTGCTACGAGCAGAAAGTTCTGTATTCTCAGGTCAAGAATGGCTGGACCTAATTTTCTGAAAATAGAAAAAGTTTATGTAAGCCTAGATAGAAAAAATAAAGCAAAACAAAGAAAAAATAAAGCCCTTCAAGACTCAGTTTGGGCACCAAACCATTTCTTTTGTCTCCCTTAGGCTGCTGGTCTTTGATTGCATCCATTCTTGCCAATGGCTTAGCCCATCTTCTGTATTGCTGCCCATCCAATCAGCTCACTTCTCTTAGGATGGTAACCAAACTTCTCAGCATGACCTACCAAGCCTTACATGGCCTTTTACATTTCTCCCCGGGTTCACGCTAACTTTCTTCTCTCTGCTTGAGTGACGTTGAGACCATACCCTCTCCAGGATGATGTCAAATATTTGCACGCGCCGTTCCCTCTGCTTGGAACACTCTTTGCATTTCCAGTTCTCATAGATAATTCCTATTTGTCCTGCAGATCTGAGATCAAGTATCACTTACTCAGAAAAGGATTTCTTTACCTCCGTGATTAGGTGAAAAAGAAAACAAAACAATTACAGACTCTCAGTGGGTCATACATTTATTTTTCACAGCACTGTTCACAGTTGCAATGCTTCAGTTCTTTAATTTATGCACGTTTCCGTTAATTTGATTGATGTATCTATGAACTCGATGAGTTCCATGTGGCTGAGGGCCTTGCCATTCTTTGCTCAATATAGCACTTAACTGCTCCTGATGAAAGTAGGCACTCAATAATATTGAATAAATGGGTGAATGAAGCATTTTAAGGCTACTCAGGGAGCCACATGACTCCATGTGTCCTCTGGGTTGAAGAGTGCTATTTCTACCATATAGCAGAATTTAACTTGGAGAAAGCTTTCTGCTAAAGGTGAAATCTGACACTTCCCTCTTCAAATTAGAATTTATTTCTGGGCCATATATTTGTCATCTCTCTTTTATATTTATATACTTCTATTGTTCTATTGTGTTTATTATACTCTATTCCAGTCTATTTATTGTTTATCTGTTTTCTTTCTTGACTGTGATCTCACAAAGGACATGGACTGAGGCTTAGCTATCCCCAATTTCCCAGCTGCTTCCATATTTCCTGGCATATACTGCACACACAAGGACTGTGGGTTGATTGAAAAAAGGCAAGAATACATTTCTGATAAGTGAAATGGGCTAATTTTTGCATGTAGGATTTCTAAGTATGTGCCTTTCAGTGTTGTGGCCACTCATCAAAAAAGACACAGAAATGACGCATAGAACAATAATACTTTCCATTCCAGGCTTGCATATGTCCTGGGCAGGAACACTGGACAGAAGAAAAGTGAGAAGATCATTGCTTCTCAGTTTGGGAAATGGATTTAAGTAGAACTTTTATTAATTTGAAAATCAATGACACGAGTTGGCTATTTAGCCAAGAGTAAATAAAGAAATCTCTATTTTAATTCCTTTATGTGGAAAGTTGAAGGGAATGAGTTATAATAAAAGTGGTATGGATTTTTAAGACAAAATTTGATTCAAATCCCATCTTTGCCAAGCTACTCAGCCCGAGTATCAATTTTCTGACTGTACAACTAGATAACTTGCAGAGTTCTACTACAAATTATAATTAATACGTACAAGTAGCTCAGCTCTTCATTTATAACATAGAAGGGGCAGTATGCCCTGTAAAATGTTATAAAGATAAAGTGAAATATTACAGAATAATAATAAATGGATTGCTAAAGAAATCATAGGGATACGTTTAAAAAGAATATGGACAGCAATGAATGAATCTTATATATGAACAGCTACATTGCTTGACAAAATAAAAATGATTGCCCCTGGGCAAATACTTCAGATAACTGAACACTATGGATCTCACATTTGGAAAGAAACAAATTCAGCTGGATGTAATTATGAATGTGAGAGTGGTCTGTTCACAAGTTCACAGAGTCCCCCAAGATAAAGCAGAGTATCAGTCACACTGTTAATGGTAGCTCACTCATGTGTGAAGAAGAAAACAAGCAATTTTCTACCATTTGTAGATAGCTTCAAGAGATTAACTATTCAATTCCCTTTTTCTCCTTATTGAATAGACCAATGTACATAGTCTACAGCATATTTTATGAGAAAAAATTCTTGATTCAGAATTATTTAAAGTAGCCTCAAGTACTTGGTTCACCTATTTGAGTGATATATATCATATGCTACAGATCAATGTAGTGAACTAAATTGACATGGACAAATCACCCTCTCTTCCATACACATAAAAAGGCTTGATAAAATAGAAAATAGCTGAGTTCAGAAGAATGAGAACTAATTCTTCAATTATATTCATCAAGAGTTTATTCAACATTAAATAGGTTTTTGCTGAAGGGGATTTATGGTGAGCATGTAGGCACTTATATTAGGGGAAGTGGTTTTAATACCAAAGTGGGTCCAGGTTTGTGTGAGGTCCAGAGCTGGGACAGATATGTGAGGATAAAACTTGAAATCTCTAAGGACTTCAATATCCATGAAGCTAGTTAGAGAATAACTGTGCTCACCATCCTACAGAAGGAGCAAGAACACTGCAAGCAAGCCATGACCACAGCTAGAAATAGAATTAGATATGAAATTAGGAGTCCCAGAATGACTCACCGCACAAAGGGTCAGAATTCAGAGTGCTCACATGTATGACCACCTTTAAAGAGAGTTTAAAAATGTGTCTACAACTGGTAAACTCTTTATTGATTTAGCAGAAGCATCACAATCCACTTATAGAGTATTTTTCACAATGGAATTCCATAGATGATAACATCTACTAATGATGAGCTTACAAAGAGAAAAAGGTAGAGATAAAGATAGACATACACAAAGATGGACAGAGAGAAGGAGAACTTGATTAAAAGTTATGGAAAATAGAATTAGAAATCCCAACTATCTACAAGAATTCCAGAATGGGAGAACAAGGGCTAAAGTTTCCCAGGCTTAAGTAAAGACTGCAATTCTCAAATAGAAAGAGCATACCAGCTCTCAAATGAATGAAATGGAAGCAAATCCATACCTGATAAGATCAGATGAACTGTAAAACTGCCTAATGATTTAAGTAACTAATAATCTATGTAACATGCCCACAGTAATAATGAAACCATATTTTATACTTAAAATAGTAGTAGATAATAAGCTAGAGTATAAAATAAATATGTCTTCATACTCATTTAATTAAATTATTGAATAAATGAGTTGGTGGAGGAGAATGGACAAGTCTCTAGGGCAGAAAAATTCAAAATAATATAAAAACATACCTTGTCCTGAAGGAGGTGAACCATATCTGCTCTCCTTAAGTTAGTGACTTTTTCTAAAGAGTATAGTATGGAGAACAGAGGGGACTTTGCAGTAGAGAAATCTGACAAACACTATTTCAGCCAGGTGATCCAGCTCAACATAAGAGTGATAAATCGTGTCGATCCTTCTCAACAGGAAAGCATGAGTGACTTTGCATTAGCATGATTCGCACTGGCCAACTTAATTGTAAGGATTTTAAGTGAGAGTTCTGCAGAACCGGTACCTTTATATGATGTGATAAAAATGGCCCTTTACCTCTGTGGCTCTTCCTTTCAAAAGAACAAAACATAACACCAGTCTATTCATGAGAAAAACATTAGACAACCCCAAATAGAGGAACCTTCTACAAAATGGCCAACTAATTCTCTTTAAAACTGCCAAAGTCAATGAAACCCTTGAGTCACACACGCAGACATAAGGAAGCTAAGAAGATATGACCATTAAAAATGATGTATCTTGGATGGAATCATTGGAATAGAAAAAGGACATTGGTTAAAAACTAAGGAAATCTGCAAGAAAAAGCACTTATGTTTGATAATAATAATAATAGTAAACTAGCTAGACATACAATGCACATCAGAACAATAGAAAGAAAATTAAAAAGAGGGAAAAGGAGAATTTAAGTTTATTGGATTCACAATGAATTGAAAAGGATTAAGGGAATTTTCCATGAAAATTCTTTCTCTTTTGGAAGGTAAAGAATTTAAAAATAATTAAATACTGTATTCTTAATCCCAATGCATATATAATATTACACATGAAATGTATATGTTGCTCAGAAATTATGAAGTGCTACATTGAAGAGAATATGCATAAGCAATTTGTAGGTTCCCACAAATTTTAGCTACTTTCAGCTTTTTTGCCTTTTCCTTAAAACACTGCTCACTCTATGCCTGTGGAAGTAAACTTCTTTTCTATGATTTGAAGAATATGTCTGGTTATTGTCAAATCTGAAAAGATAAATACAATTTCAAATGGAAAAAAAATGACAACTGTCCAGGAGGCAGTGTCTTAGCCTACTGAATGTCAAGAGGCAGAGTTAACTTGTTCCACTTTACTGAGTAGTAGGTTACTTCTTTCACAGCTTGGGCTTAATGATGACATTGATCAAAATGTTAATGTATGTTGATTTATCAAGACATGATGATTGTAGTGATAAGCCTTCATGATTGGTACTTCCAAAGTAAATGTACTGAAATGATAAATTTGTGTTTCCCTGGCCACAGAAATGGAGTTTGCTCTGCAGTTAATGTTTCGTATAACCTAACTTCATTAGGCAGAACTCAGCTAATGACATCATGAATTTGTTTCATTTTATCAAATTGCATTAATTAGGGAAATGTGCTGAACGTTGATTGTGAAGTAACATACTTTTTTCCTTGGAATAAGGAAAGAAAAAACAAGGTAATTGGATTAATTTGCCTTCCTCTTTTTTTTAAACCTTCATTAACAATGAATGTGAAGATTCTTTTTTAACATGAAAGCATGAGCTACTTTTTGTTAACATGATTCTCATCAGCCACTTTAATTGTAGACATTTAAGTGAGATTTCTACTGGACCAGTGCCAGACTCTGATAATCATATTAAATACCCTCTCTCCAGGGTCTTAGACATTTGATAATAAAAACCTGAGTTTGACATTTTCCTATGATGGTGCGAAAAGCAAGCCTTAAGTTTTTCCTCATGGTCCTCTAGATTATTTGTGTTTGACCAGTTGTATCACCCCTGCCCGCATAGCTTAGAATACTATCATCTGCATGCTAGAAGTTCTATTTGAGATAATGGTGCACTACAGGGCACATCTAATACATGATCTGTGTGAATTCTTTAAAATATTACTCTACTGCACGTAATTATAGGAATAGATTATCCCAACAGTTGAAAATCACATCATTTGCATGTAATTATGGGTATTCTGCAGATTGGAGGGGGGATAGGTAGCTTTCTTTAATTAGAAAACATGGGTCTTTGTTGTCTTCTTCCCCTTGAGGATATTAATTCCCTTCCATGTGGGAAAACACATTTCACAAATGCTGCCTCATGCAGCCCAATAGCTGTTTTGTATTCAAACCCAGTAAGTGCTTCCCCAGTGGGACATGAAACAAATCACACCCATTAGAAAAGTGCCTCCTGGGATGAAGGCTGAGGTCATCTTCATGCTTAAGTTCTGACTAAGCAAGGAACAAGGCTCTATTCCTAACTCAGAACTGGCAATTGTTCCATGTGTATGAATACCATCATCAGAGGTGAGATAAATGAACTTATAACATGGTTTTTTAAAAATATAAATATACAAAACTATTCAAAATATGCATACATAGTTAGCTGCCAAAGAAGAATGGCTCATTAGTCCCCTTTTTCCTCTTTTAATGGAGAGATTTTATAGGCATATGATGAAATTTTTTCACAGAAAAATTGCATGGCGAAGTTTTTATTTAAAATTTGAAAGGTGCATTGGATGCCTAAAAATTTCAAACTTTTCTACCACTAACTTAGAGAATTCACAATCTCTTCTCTTTCTCGTCATCTGTATGCTCATCTAGGAAATAATCATTCCCATCTGTTTTAGTTTGCTAAAGGCTGCCAAGGCAACATATCAGAACTGGGTTGGCTTTTACAGTGGGGATTTATTAACATATAAGCTTACAGTTCTGAGGCTGTGAAAGTGTCCAAATCAAGGCATCATCAGGAGACTGGCTGCTTGGTATCCTGCAGTCCTCTCTCACATGGAAGGGCACAGTGGAGGTGTCTGCTGGTCTCTGCCTTCTCCTCTGGACTCTGTTGCTTTCATCTTCTTGCTGTTCTGTCTGTGGCTTTCTCTTTTAGTTTCTTTGTGTTCCTCTCTCCATGCCTCTCTGCTCTTCTGATTCCAGCTCTGGCTTCTGGGATCCTCTCTTTCACCCCCTGGGGATTTCTCTCCAAGGTCCTGTGTGTCTCTGTGGCTTTTTTTCTCTGTATATTCATCCTGTTTATAAAGGACTCCAGTGAGAGGACTAAGACCCACTCTGGGCTATGCCTTTCTGTAGAAATCTAATCAAACGACCCTTAACTGAATCTAATCTTATCAAAGGGTACAATCTACAATAGGTTCACACCCACTGTGGCAGTTTGAGATAATTTTTGTAAATCCTCAAAAAAGAGAAGGATTCTGTTTGTAAACTGGTCTGTTCCTCTGGGTGTGAGCCCCTTTGATTGTATTAAATTCACCTGAGATGTCTTTGATTAAATTGCTTGTCAAGATTAGGGTTTTGATTTGACCATGTCAGTAGGGCATGACTCAGGGTTGAGTCCCTGTCCCTTGGGGCGCTGATATAAATGGACACTTAAGAAGACCCCCGGGAAGAGAGAGAGAGCTCCATAGACATGGAAGAGTAAAGAATTTGGTCATTTTGGTCCTGTCATGTGACAGAAAGGAGATGGCTCAAACAGCTAAAGCCCCGGGAAGAGAGATGAGCCATATGCCTGATAATTTGCAGCTGAAGAGAACAGACCAGCTGAGCCCTATGCCAGACTGATACAGGAAGCCCTGAGAGACAAGCCCTATGCCAGCCTACAGCTGAGACTGGAAGAAGCTGGGCCCACGGAGCCTTAAGAGGAAGAAGGCCCGAGAACCAGGCAGAGATCCATTGCCATCTTGCTTCAACATGTGGCAACAGACTTTGGTGAGAAAGCAGCCTTGAGTTTTACTCTTTAGGGCCTAGTAACTGTAAGCTTTTACCCCAAATAAATACCCTTTATAAAAGCCAACAGGCTTCTGGTACTTTGCATCAGCATTATTCTAGGATTTATAAAAATATCACTTCTGACCAATTTTTATCATCTTGAATCAGCTATATAAACAATATTTTATTATATCAATCATGTCAAATCATCAGGTTTTATGAAAATAAATGGCATTCATTAGGGAAGCATTCAATTGACTAATATTGTCCTCTAAGAGAAAATAGTACTCTGAGTAATTTAGAGAAAGGAGGTACAGATCCCAGAGATATGAGGAAAGTAAAACATGATCCACACACTTCAGTCTGAGGACATGGAAGATGAAGTAACAAGGATGTGCATAAAATAACAGACAGAAGGTGGTGGGACAGAATTTAAACCACATGAGTAGAATGCTTTTACTAAAACTCTCTGAAATATATAAATGACATATAAATATATATATAAAAGGACATATAAAGATATATGAGGTTATCCATTTTAAGCACTAATGGGGATAGTGAAACAGAGCTAGTGTAATTGATTTCTTTGGAGAAAAAATTTATTTTAGAACAGTTCTAGATTTACAGACATTTGGAAAAATAGAACATAGAGTTTCAATATGCTCTACACCCAGTTTCCCCTAGTAACACCTTATATAGTACATTCGTTACAATAAATAAGCCAATATTGTTGCATTATTATTAACTAAAGTCAATACCTCACTATTACTTTTTAAATTTTTAACTGTTTCTGTTCCAGGTTCCCATCCAGAAAACCACATTACATTTAGTCACTATGATTACATAGGCTCTTGTCTGGGAGTTTCTCTCAGACTTTTTTTGATACCTTTGAAAGTTTGGAGGTGCACTGGTCAGGTATTTTGTAGATTGTCTCCCAATGGGATTTGTCTGATGTCGTTCTGAAGATTAGATTGGGGTTATGGATTTGGGGGAAGAAGAATATGAGATGAAGTACCATTTTCATCACATCTTATCAAGGGTGGGTACTATCAACATAACTTGTCATTGTTGACGTTGACCTTGACTCAGCTGGCTGAGGTAGTGTTTTTCATGTTTCTCTGTTATTAAGTTATCTAAACTGTATGATTGGAAGAGAGTTACTCTGTGCAGTCCACACTTAAGGAATGGAAAGGCATGCTCTTCCTCCTTAAGAGTAGAGTACCTTTTAGAATTATTTGAATTCTACACAGGAGATTGTCTAATCTCTCCCATTTTAAAAATGTATTTAAACATTTATTTATTGCAGCATGAACTCATGGATATTTATTTTACAGTTTGGGTTATAATCCAATATTTACTCACTGCTCAAATTGTTCCAGCTTTGGCCTTGGGAGCTTGTTCAGTGGGCTCCTGTGTCTCCTTGACATGGCCCAAATATTGTGTGTGTGAGTTTTGAGAACTTACTTCCTAACACTACCAGAGGCTGCAGGCTCATCTTGTATATTCACTGCACTAGTCCTAGAACCAGCCATTTCTCCAAGGGGAAGTGGGTCCTTCTATGGGAAAATGGTTTTAGAAATCAAGATCTGGGCAATAGGTGTCCTTGTGGCTACTAGGGTGTTGTTGCTTTTGATTTCAGCTGACAGATCAAGGAAATAGATGTGTGTATAGTAACCTATGTAGGTACAGATATCTAGGAATATTCCTATATGTAACTATCCTTATCTATATTAGATTATGCATGAGTTCATGCTGATGTCCATAACCTAACCCATGTCATTTGGATCATTCTAGCCTTCTTCCCTCAAAGCGGAATCTGTAAATCTGTAAATTCCACTTCCAAACATGAGGTACATAGCTACCATTCAATTTTTATGGTAGCCAGATACCATCTATTTTTAATTTTAAATTGCAATTCACATCCATAAAATTATTAGAAATGTCAGTCCACACCTATGTTGGAAACACCCTTATCAAATATAGTACAGTGCTTATCTATAGGTTTCCTTTTGTTTTGTTTGCCTTTAGTCTTGAAACTGGCTGCTAGCAAGGCATTTCCTAACCCCTCCCTTACTTGCTTGAGGTCCACCTACTTATGTTTATTAACAAATGATGTGATTCACTAAAATCCTATTTCCTGTATCCTTCTCCCCCTATAGAAACTAGTCAAGACCAGTTCCAACAAGATCTGGAGACTGGAGCATGCACAAAAGGAGAAAAATTTGACCTAAAATTACCTATGTTTAATTATAATACTGAAAAACATGCACCTCGTCATGTCAGGGCCACCATTTTTAAACATACAACGTATAAACTGGCATGATCTCTCACTGCACATGCTCAGCTAATTCCTGCTACTAACCTTACCTCATGCCACGCCACTCCTGTGTTACCTCATTCAACCTCCCTAGTCCAGCCTCCACTAAATCATATAAAATTCCTAAGTCTTTACAGCTCGAGGAGGCAGATTTGAGCTTTATCTCCTGTCTCTTGCCTGGCTGCCTTGCAATAAATAAACTCTTTCTTTTCTCGACATCCTGGTGTCATAATATTGGCTTCTATGTGCATCTGGCAATGAACACACATGCTCAGTAACAGTTTTGCAGATGCCAATCTTACCTAAAGTTAGATTGGCACCTTTTCCCCTATGACTTCAGTGGAGTTTTCCCATAAACTCATATTACAGATGGATTGTTTGGTCACTTTCTGCATTCCATCCCGGGATCCTCCAATTTCCTAAATGATTTTTTAAAAATTACATACATTAAGTTTCACTCTTTGTGTTGTAAAGGTCTATGGATTTTGACAAGTGCATAATGTCACATTTCCAACAGTAGAGTATCATACAGAATAGCCTGACAGTACTAACAAATCCTATGAATCATCTCTTCTACCCCACCCAAACCCCTTGCAAACCCTTATCTTTCTAATGTCTCTATAATTTTTCCCTTTCCAGAACATCTTATAAGTGAAATTTTACAGTATGAAACCTTTTCAGATGGACTTCTTTCACATAGCAATATGCATTTTAGATTTCTCCATGTCTTTTCCTAGCTTGATAGTGCATTCTTATTGATGAATGGTATTCCATTGTATGGAATAACCACAGTTGGTTATTGCTTTACCAATGTAAGGACATCTTGGTTGCTTCCAACTATGGGCAATTATGAATAAAGTACTTTCAGCATTCATAAGCAGGTTTTCATGTGGACATATGTTTTCAGATTAGTTGAGTATATACGTAGGGGAACAATTGCTGGGCATTATTACAAGACTATGTTTCATTTTATTAGGAACCATCAAACTGTCTTTCAGAATGATTATACTATTTTGCATTCCCACCAGCAATGAATGAGAGTTCCTTTGCTCTGTATCCTTGCCAACAGTTGCTATTGTTCATTTTTACTATTTTTTTGGATTTTAGCCATTCTAGTAAGTATATAATGGCATCTCATTTTTGTTTAATTTGCAATTTTTTAATGCCAAATTATATTAATGGTTTTTTCCCTATACTTATTTGCCATCTGTATACCTTACTTGGTGAATTATCCAGATTTATTGCCCACTTATTTATTAGCATATTTGCTTCAAGAGTTTTAAGAGTTCAGTTTTAAGAGTTCTTATATATTTGGACATAATATATGTGTTCTGCAAATATTTTCTCCAAGTCTGTGGCTTCTCTTTTCATTCTCGTAATAGTATCTTTTACAGAGCAGAAGTTTTAAATTTTAATTAAGTGCAAATTAACAATTTTTTCTTTCGTGGATTGTACTTTGTTATATCAAAACAAACAAGCAAATGAACAAACGAAACAAAAGTCATCACCAAACCAAAGCTCTCATAGATTTTCTTCTATGTTTTCTTCTAGAAGATTTATATTTTTACATTGCACATTTAGGTCTATTATGAATTAATTTGCATGAAAGGTGTAAGTGCTGTGTCTAGACTCAATGTTTTGCATATAGAAGTCCAATATTTCCAGTGCCAGTTGTTGAAAGGATATCCTTTCTCCATTGAATTATCTTTGTTCCTTTGTTGAAAATCAGTTGGTTATGTTTGTGTGGATTTACTTCTGGGCTCTTTGTTTGGTTTCATTGATCCATGTGTCTACTAAAGAGTAGAAGTCCAATACCAAGAAGTCTTGGATACTGTAGTTTTATAGTAAGTCTTGAAATTAAGTAGTGTGAATCTTTCAAAAGTTTTTCCTGTTCCGTATTGTGTTGGGTAGTCTAGGTCTTTTGTCTTTCCATATAAACTGTAGAATCAGTTTATTAGTTTATTGATATCTGCAGCATAACTTGCTGAGAGTTTGGGATTGCATTGAATCTGTAGATCAAATTGGGAATAATTGACATATTAACAATTATGAGTCTTCCCATTCATGAATGTGGAGTATCTCGATTATCTTCAATTTGCTTTGGTACTTATAGGCAGGAATTTGTAGTTTTCTACACATATAATCTGTACAAATTTCATTAGATTTATACCTAAGTATTTTCTTTTATTGGTGTTGTTTTAGTTTGCTAAAGCTGCTGGGAGCAATATACCAGAAATGGGTTGGCTTTTACAATGAGAATTTATTAGGTTAAAAGCTTACAGTTCTGAGGCTATAAAAGTATCCAAATCAAGGAATCCAAATCAAGGAATCATCAAAGATGCTTTCTCACTGAGTTACAGCTGCAGGCAGTCAGACACATAGTGGAATCACCTAAAGATGCTTTCTCTCCAGGCTGAAGCTGTGGGCAATCGGGCACATGGCGGTGTCTGCTCATCTCTCTCCTCTCCTCTGGGCCTTGCTGCTTTCACTTTAAGGCTGTTCCTTCTGTTGCTTTTCTCTCTTCTGGGTTCATTGATTTCAACTTCTGTGTCTGTGGCTATTTATTCCTCCACTTATAAAGGACTCCAATAAGAGGATTAAGACCCATCCTGGGTCATGCCACACTGAAGTGATCTAATCAAAAGGAAGATCTCTTAACTCAGGGGTTCTTAACCTTTTTTGTTCCGTGGACCCCTTTGCCATCAGGTGAAAACCACAAACTCTTTACTAAGTCCACACTATACTGTGTATTATTTAATAATTATATCACACCTGCACGAACACATCCCCACAAGAATAATGTTTTTTGAATTTCAATTCAAGCTCACAGACCCCTTAATAAGAACCCCTGCCTTAACTGAATCTAATCAAAAGGTCCCATCTGCAGAGTTCATGCACAGGAATGGATTAGCTTTAAGAAAAGGATGTTCTGGGATCCACTTATCTTTAAACTGTGACATTCCACTCTCTGGATCCCCAGAAAGACATGTTCTTTCCATTTGCAAATACATCCATTCCATCACAATATTTCGAAAGCCTTAAATCATTTCTGTAACAATACTAAGTACAAAATCTCATCAAAATCGATTATAGGCATGTCCATCTTGGGGCAAAATTCTCCTCAGGCTATAGACTTGTGAAACTTAAAAAACAAGTTATCTACTTTCAATACATAAACGAGGGACAGTCACAGGGTAAACATTCCCATTACCATCAGAAGAAATTGGAAGGAAAACAGGGGTTACGAGTACCAAACACTTCCAAACACCTGCAGGGCATACTCCATTAGGTTTCAAAGTCTGAGAGTCATCTTTAGAACCAGGGTTTTATCTCATCCTCAGAGCCTAATGGAGCGGCAGCCTCACTCTTTCCGAGAGCTTGCCCAGTGACCATGTTCTCAGCTCCACCCTAATCAAGCATCTGGGTGGCCAATGAACTCTATGCCCCACCACGTGAGAGCACTGGGGTGATGGCCACACTCTCCACAATCACTGGGACACAGGCTCAACTCCTTTAGCACACTAGGCTGGTGGTCAAACTCTCCCCAATCTCTGGGGCACAGGCTCAAACCTTACTGATTTTCTGCCCATCTGAGCCATCAATTGCTACAAGTAGGTTAAAAGACTCCTACAGTCACAGTTTCTATTTTTACTTCTATAAGATTTTGCCTCACCAGTTAAATGTTCTGTTGTTAGGTGCGTACACATTTATGATCGTTGTGTCTCCTTAGTTCTCTGACCCCCTTTATATTATGCCCCCTCCTTATCGCTAATGTTTGCTTTGCTTGAGATTAATATACCTACTGTAGGTTTCTTTTGATTAATGACAGCATGGTATATCCTTTTACTATTCACTTATCCTCTACTATTCACCTATCTGGCCTCCTATATATGAAGTATGTTTCTTCTAGACATTTAATTTGGTCTAGTTTGCTCTCTATTGTTTTAATCATTCTTACAATGTCTATCATGTAACTGGTGAATTTAGAACATTCATACTTAAAGTTATTATTGATATATTTGGATTAATGCCTACAGTATTTGTAATTGTTTTCTGTCCATTGCATTTTTCTTTGTTTTTCCTTCCCCCTCCTTTTCTGCCTTCACTGGTTATAATTGTATATTTAAAATGATTCCATTTTACCTGTCTCTTAGCATATCAATTATACTTCTTTTTAAAATTATTTTTATTGTTTGCCCCAAGCCTTTTAATATACATTTTCAACTAATCTAAGAGTATCTTCAAATATCATTGTATTGTTTCAGAAGTAGGACAGGAACCTTATAATAGAGTATTCCCAATTATTCCTTCTGATCTCTTATGACATTGCTGTTATTCACTAATTCATAGAATATAATTGCCCAATAGATATTTAATGTTATTATTTGTAAATGCAGTTATCTTTAGCATACATACAAATATGAAAAATAAAATATTTCATTTTACCTTTACTGATTCATTTTCCATTGCTCTTTCTTTCTTTATATAGATCCATATTTCTTGCTTATGTCATTTTCATTCTTCCTGAAGGACTTCTTTTAACATTTCTTACATTATAAATCTACTATTATTAATTCCCTCAGTTTTTTGTTTTCCTGAGAAAGTCTTTATTTCTCTTTGACATTTAAAGGATAATTTCATGGATATGCAATTCTGGTTTGTTGTGGGTATTTTTTTTTTTTTTTAATAATTCAAATACTTCACTTTTCTAGTTTGCATGCCTTCTGATGAGATGTCCTCTGTAATTTTTATTCATATTCTTCTGTAGGTAAAATTTGTTTTCTTTTGTATTTTGGTCAGACTGCTTCCAATATTTTCTCTTTGTCTTTAGTTTCCTGAAGTTTACACATGATACAACTAAATGTGGCTTTTTGTTATTCATTTATTAAAAAAAATACTTATCATGCTCAGTACTTTTTAGCTTCCTGTATCTATTATTTGTTGTCAGTTATCAATTTAGGAAAGTTCTTTGACATTAATACTTTAATTATTTCTTCTGCTCACTTTTCTCTTTCTTTCTCTTCTGCTATTAAAATTATTTATATGTATACTTTATGCTACACCTTTTGAAATTGCCCATATAACTTGGATTTTCTGCTCTTTAAAAAGAAAAAACACTTCTTTTTTCTTTGCTCCTAAATGTCGAGAGTTTCAATTGACATTTCTTCAAACTCACTGATTCTTTCCTCAACTGCATTCAGTCTACTAATGAACCCATCAAAGATATTCCTTTAATTCTATTACAGATTTTTATTGATTCCTAGCATTTCCATTTGATCTTCTTAATGTTTCTTTTTGCATTCATTATCCATTGCTTCTTGCATGCTGTCTGCTTTTCCATTAGAGCCCATAAAACTTTAATTGTAGTTATTTTTAATATCCAGTCTGAAATTTACCACATCTGTGCCATATCTGAGTCTGGTTATGTAACTTGTTTTGTCCCTTCAGAATCTTTTTTTTTTGGCCTTTTGCTATGCCTTATTTTTGTTGTTGCTGAAAACCAGACATGTTGTATTGGGCAAAGTGAACTGAGGTGAATAGGCATTCAGTAGGAGGTTTTATGTTAATCTGGCCAGGAGCTGGACTGTGTTTAATGTTTTCTGTAGCTGTAGGTAACAGAGGCTTAGATTCTTCACTGTCCTTGTTTTTGTCTCCCCTGTTGTCTTTTGTCTTCCTGAAACTCTCCTCCTCAGAGACAGCTACTGACGTCATGTAGGCGTGATGGTAAAACTCTTGGGGAGCAGTGCCCTATAATCTCGTGATTATACTTCAGTCTTTTAGTGGCTCCTTTTTAACCTTTCAGTGAGCCAGGAAGGCTAGTGGGGGCTGGGATGAGAACAATTCCCTTGCTCCAGTTTGGATAAGCCTCTACTAGGGTCTTTCCATTTGTTGAAAGGGCTTTTTATTTGGAAAACATCTGGGTGTATTTCACAGGGATCACTCTTGCCCTTACCCTGCCATATCGAGGAGATCGTTATTGGATCTTTACTGTGAGGTCTTTGTTTCCTGGAGATAATGCCCACGAACCTTCAGAGTTTCTCATTCTCATGCTGGTCCAAACTCAGCAGTTCATCCAAGTCACGGTTTAATTCTTCCTACCAGTTTATGTCTCCAGTGGCGTTTGTTCCAGGTAAGCAGATCTCACCTGTGGCTCTGTGAATTCACCTGTCTGTCCAGATTTGAAGATGGCAATTTGCCCTGCAACCTCACTTTGCTGATGGGTCAAAAAATGGTCATTGATTTTCAGTTTGTTCAGCTCTGTATTGCTTTAAGGATGGGACTGATAGATAGTTTCTAAGATTTTTATGTATTGGACTTGAAGCCAGGTGTCTGCATGGTTTACTTTTAAGTGTTCTTTTCTCACCATTTCTCTTTGGCCTTCCCTCCATTATGACTTATTGCACAATATGAGGGCGTATACATTTCTTCAGAGATGCTTACTGAAGATTCTAAGTTGGAGTTTTGAAAAGAAGAAAAGAATATTATCATAGGCAATTGACAACAATAGTACCTGGTTTTTATGTACACGTTAGCATTTTTAAAACACTTCCATGGTTCTCTCCTCACTGGAGCCCTGGGCCCTTCCCCTTGACTGTTATTTGTGCTCTGATTTTCTGACCCATTGTGCCATTTCTGGATTTAGAGGAAACACCGTACCACCAGAAACAGAATCTGGCTTTCCGAGCAGTGACAAAGAGTCAGATGATATCACCTAGAAATACATGAAAACTTGGAATTTTGGGAAATATGAAACATGGAAAGGTTGATAGATACATTCCCTCCTCTTCCTCACCCCATGGACCGCCCCAGAGCATGGTTTCTTCTCCCTCCCAACGATTGCCTCAGGCAAACTTCGTCCACGCAGTTTATCTGAAGGCATCCTGTGGGAACAAGCGGAATGCTGAGTGATGAACTGCGTCTCTTAGATCAGTCTTCTAGATCACTGTGAACTGTGCAGCTGGAAGCACTTCCCGCCTTCCCTTACCTCCTTTCTCTTTCTCTCGTTATCGTCGGCTTAGGATTGTACCCCTCATATTTGGTAATATCATTTAATATGTATTTGCTTCAGGTTCTGTTTCTCTAAGAAAACTTGATTGAAGCAGTCCATCAGGGAGTTTAAGAGTGGTCAATTTGCTACCTCCTAGAAGAAGCAAAGTGGTGGAGGAGGGAGTCTCCCTTAATCAACTGCTTTTTTCACCTCTTATTATTTTATATTTGTGCCAACCTTGAACTTCCCCTTATTCTTGAAAATTTTCTGTCCTGGTTCATTTTACTTTCTCTATTAATACTCATAAAATGGTCTTTTAAAAATTTCAATCTCCATAAAAATGATCCCTCTAAAATCCTGGCCTTTCAATTCCGTGACCTCCTTTCTGCCCGTTGTTTTGTTCTGGGCACCACTTCAGCCACTCCTTCCCGTGATCATGACTAAGAACCCTCATAAGCGGTAACTTCATCTCCTTTATGATCTCAGTTTAAAATATTGTAGACACTGAGCAACATATGTTTACATTTTTCCTGCTTGATTTCCACGACTCCAAGATTCCTTTGATATTTTCTGCACCTAAAATGTATTGATCCTGCAAATGTTTCACTGTTCCTCATTTTCATCACACTCCTGTTTTCACTTCTCTCTTTAATCAGGTTAAGTTCTACAGTTTTTCATTATTATCACTCCCTTGTGTAAAGCTTCAATCCCTTTTCCTGCTCCTGCTTCAACTGCAATCTTGGTTACATCCAAATATCTGCCTGCTCCGTTGCCATCCTTACATAACTACACTTGGTGGGGTAAAAATTCACCACCATACTTATTAGATTGACTTTACAATCATGACCAATAACCACAAATGGGGTCTACAAGATGATACAATGCTCTATTTCTCTAATTCCTCTGTTCTCCTGCTCTCCTACATCACTATTTCATCAAGAAAGCTTTGTCCATCCATCCACCTATCTCATACTCCCCTCCACTCACCCATTAGAGTTTCTGCCCTTTTTCCAATATAAACTACATTCATTCTCTCCCATATCCTTCATCATCATTTTTCCTTTCTCTAGGAATGATTCACTTCAGCATAAAAATACATTGTAATTTCTCCCATCTTAAAAACAAAACAAAACAAAAAGCCCCACAATCTTCACTAGGCTCTATCTCTCTCTGGTTATTACACCATTTCTTTCCTGCCTTTACAGCAAAGTTATTTGAAAAACCGGTATATTCTTTCTGGTGCCAATTCCTCCCCTATTATTCTTTCTTGAACCTATTTAAACGAGGGTCTCACCAACTTCTTCTAGTTAAATTGCTCTTCTAAAGATCATCAGTTTAAGAGAACCATATAACTTATTCAAATCCTGACATATTTGAATAATATAAAGGGAGTGCTAAAATAATTAATCGACCTTAATAGACCTTCTGCACATGCAGACAAGTTCTATTCCAGACAAACTCATATGTTTGGTCACCCTATTGATAATTTCCGCATTACTAAATCCAATAATCAATGGTTAGCCTTCATATTCATTGACCTGAAAGCAGCTTCTGACCCCTTCCTTTTGTCTTGGAACAAACTGTCTACATGCCTTCTGGAACACCCACACTGTCTTAGATTGAATCCTTCTTCTCTGCAGGACTGATCATCCTTGATCTCGTTTGCTGTTTCTCCATGTATTTTCACATTCTAAATTGGCACTATCCAAAAGTGATGATTAAAATGTTCGTATTCTGTATAGTCCAATATGGTGGCCATTAGCCACACATGACTTTAAACAACTGAAATGTGGCCAATGTAACTGAGGGACTGAATTTTTAATTTTATTGATTTAAATATAATTAATTCTAATTTCAAATAGAAATGGAAATAGCCTCATGTATAGTGGCTACCACATTGGACAGTGCAACTCTAAGTGGTAGAGTTTACCAGGAGACAGTCTTTAGACAGCTCCTCTTTCTGTATTCCCACTGGAGGTGATCCTATCTTGTGGCTTTCAACATCATCTATATACTGACTACCACTATTTTTATTAGCCTCTCTTTTCCCATAAACTCTGGATTCATATAATTGATTCTTCCACTTGAAATCTAATAAAAATTTCAAATTTGACATGTCTTAAATTGTATCCATCACCACACTCCACTCCTCCGACTTATCCCTTTCTCATTCTTTCTCACTTTTGTAAACTGATAACTTGATCTTCCTAGACAAAGAAAAACTGTGGAATCACCTTGACTTCTTTGTTTCTGTCATACACTGTGTTCAATATATCAGGGAATCCAGTGGATTTTAGGTTCCTCTTTCTTCTTACTCTACAATCTGATGCCACCCTTGTCTATGTCTTTATCATCTCTTGCCTTTTATCCTGAAAATTTCTCATTAAGCTTCTGCTTTTAGCTCCCCCAACCTCAAAATAATAGCTAGAATGTTCTTTTTTTAATACATATGAGGTAGTTTTGGTGCTCTGCTCAAATCCATCTAATGGTTTCCATCCCCAACCATCATAAAAGCTAAATTCTTTACAGTGGCCTGGACTGTCCTAGGAGACAACCTCGTTTATCCCTTGGACCTCGTCTCTAAAGAGTCCTGCCTGCATATGCTTGGCTCCAGTAATGTTGACCGCCTTTCTACGCCTAGGGCAGAACCACTGAAACCCACCCCAGTGCAGGGGTGTTCAGTTGCTATCGCTCAGCCTGGAAAGCCTCTCACCAAGACAGCTGCATGGCCTGTTCCATAACTCGGGTCCTTGCTCCAACTTCACGCTTTCAGTGAGACCCTCGCAGAGCCTAATGTTAAAGTTGCACTGTCTTCCCACACTACCTGCTTTATCTTACCTAACTTAGTATTTTTTTAAACATAGTTCTGATTATGTTCTGTGTCTTCCTCATTTGAATGTTAGCATCATGAAATCAGGATAGTTGTTGAATGAATCAATGAATTTATTCTGAAGGGAGATGGGGTTGCTTGAATATATTAAATTAAATTCTCCTAATTATCAACTTGGCCTACATTCAGTTACTTAGTAAATACTGTTGATTTCATGCCATTGGCCTATGTAATCCAAAAAAGCGTCCCCTTAAATACAAGCTTTCTGAAAATCTGTTCACATTTTTTTCCTTTTCCAAAGAGGCAGGTAGCTTGAAATAGCAGAAAGGCCCTGGTGTAAGAGCAAAAGACCTGTGTTCTAATTCTGGTTTTCAGTCTATTTGATAAGAGATAAGTCACGGAATAACCCACCAGCTCAGCCTCATTATCTATAAATAATTCTTGCCCTCAATAACTCATAAAAGTGTGGTAAACATCAAATGAAAGAATTAAAAAAAATATGTGGCCATGTGTTCACACACAATAAAAAATATGAATGTTTATTATGTGGGCCTGTTTTTATTTAGACATAAATTTTCTAAATTATGAAATGCATATATCAATGGAATGAGAAGATAAAAACAAGGAAAAATATGCAGCACAATTTATAAATGTTCTCCCCTTTCCAATTACTACTCTCCTCCCATCACTGTTAGTGAAATCCCTGTTAGCTAGAGAAGCACAAATCCTAAAGAAATGCTATTTGCACTTAAGGCAATTTGAATTTTCACAACAGTTTATTATTTCCTTGAAAGGTAAATATATTTCAGTGTCATTTTATTGAAATTCCAATAATCTATGTTGGGAGAATGAGCTGCAAGGAAGACGAATTTAGAAGTATATCAAAATGAGAATTACTACGTTGAGATGAAAATAAATGCTGAGAGGAGATAGATTTGCTTTTTGAGAATTATTTGTTATGTGTTATCATTTCCATTAAAGCTCTTTGGCTCTGTTGTTGTTCATTTCCTTTGTGGGTGCTCTTTGATAGAATTATGGAATGTGTCTGTTTAAGAGGTGCAACAATTATGTGATGGAATGAGCCTGGGATAGGCATCATAATATCCTTGTCTAAAATCTAGCTCTGCTACTTGCTTTCTCTATGCTTCTAGATATCTCAGAATCTCAGTTCTTCACCTGTTAAAGAAAGATGATGCCAAAGTCTACTTTACAAAGTTGTAGAAAGGATAGAATTACATAATCACAGACATTGGAACCAAGTTGCATGGGTTAATATCCCGTGAGTTTGACCTTGGCCATGATATCAAAACTCTCTGTTCCTCTGTCTCATTCCCTGAAATAATAGGGGAAAACAAAAATAACACTATGTTTGCTGTAGGGATTACATAAATTAAAGAATATAAACTGCTTAGAATAGTTCCTGATGCACAGTATGTACCATCTAAATATTAGCTATCATTATTATTAGCACATAATAGGTCATCCTAGATATTAGTTGATTTTGAAATATTCCACTGTAGAATTCTTAGAACTTACCAGTGAAAATCATTTCCTTTAGGATTTAGTAAGAAAGTTATGGAGGTGTTAAGTCACATAGATTTTTTCTTAAGTCCAAATCTGACATTCTTTAGCCTGTTGAAGTGATTATTTTCAGTTTTATTACATTATCCTATATAGCTCACATGTAGTGAGTACTTACTATATGCTTGGTTTAGGCCTATTTGAAACAGTTTTTAAATAGCAGTAAATGAGCCACTTTAGCAACAGAATTTCATGATTCTGGTTGAGTTACTCCTATGTTACAAGCAGTAAAAATTAACAGTCAATAGTGGATAGAATAATTGTTCCAAATATTTTAATTTTCTTATTTACAAGGCGAGTGAAAAACCCTATTTCCATAATCACAAGAGATATAGCTTATACACTGTCAAAAAACAAAATGCAGGGAAGCTAAGTTTTTAAAAATGTGTCAATATTCTCATATTTCAGTAAGCCCAGCACGTGGCAGTCACTGGCAGCTTGAGTGTGTTGAGAAGTTCCATGCACATTCAGGCAGAAGGTATCTGATGGGCAGCCCAATGTGCCATCTGACCACTTGGCTGATTTTGCTTGGTATTTACATACCTGCTGTCAATTATCTACTGCACAGAAAGGTTTACTTTTAAAATAAAAAGGACTTCTCGTAACTGCAACACAGCCCTCAACTTATTTACAAATATTATTTTAAAATATTCTTCAGAGTAGATTTCACTAGCGTTTTTACTGTTGCTCTATTGTCATTGTCAGCAGCAGGAGAATCCTCTCATTACTATAAGTAAAGTGAAAAAGCGAGCGCTAGAGATAAAGACTTTTCACCTTCTCATTTTATTTCTTTCCTGATATTCCCCAAGCTATCATCATTCCTTCTTCTAATCAAGCGTTTTTCTGGGACCTGTCTCAGGCCCAGGTGAGAGGCATGTTCTGTAGTGACAAAAGCTTGGGAATCGGAGTTAGATTCCTTGGGTAGATTCTTATCCTACCTCAGCCACTTGATGATGTGTGACTTTGGAGAGTTGCAATTTCTTTGAATGTGTTTTGTTAAATAAATCTACTATCATCCCTTTCATAATTTCTGTAAGAATTAATTGAAATAATTAGTGTGAAAGTGTTATACAAATACTAGTTATTATCGTCAGCATTCATTTGCAATTGATAATAGCCCAAATATTTATTCTAATTGAAAGGATTTTAATTTTCTGTGAAATCAAATGTTGATGCAGAAGGGAGGAAGCACTAAGAGTGGGGTCTGAAGGTTGTAAATTGGAGGCCTAGCAGCTTTTCTGATGCCTTTTGTATTATACATACCTAGAGAAAAAAATCAGCCTTACGCAGAGTTCATGTGTTAAGTCCTGGAAATGAACACTGTCCAGAAGATTTAGCTCAGGGAGGCACAGGGAATTCGTCCTACTCACCCAGGATTTTTATTTTCTTGTCAAATTCTCTTTCCTGAACTCCTTTTGAAGCTGGTATTTTCTATTTCCCCAATGTATGCCCTCATTTAAATAGAACTATCAGGTTGGTATGCCCTGGAATGAATAAATAGAGCTAATGTGTTGCCAGTTGTGTTTTTATACGCTTGATCACCATTGCAGGAGAAACATACTCAGTCTGAAAGCTATAAAAGAACATGTTGGAACACAAGCAGGGTTAATTTGAGTGATTTTCCAGGTTTTTTTCATGCCTTTGTGACAAAAATGAATCCCTGTTATGCCATTATGGTTTGCCTTTGAGCCAGAATTTCAGTACAGTAGATGAAATTATAGTCTACTACCATGATCATTCAAACAGCTCGCTGCAATCAGTAGGGGCATGCGTATTTGTGTTCGCAAGTACAGAGAAGTTATGCAACAACTAGAGAGAGCTCTGCCCACTTCGCCATAGTGCACGGGCAGGCGAAGGCTCAGAGCTTTTCCTCTGGGTGAGTCACCTTTCTAAGTAGGAAGCATTCTGGGCTCACTAAATTTCAAACACTTTATTAAAAGAACAACCCTGAAATTTCATCCGTTTTCACGGCTGTACTTCTAAACTCTACATTTAAATTTAAGGACGAACCTGAAGAACAGGTGCTCAGCGCATGCCCTTTCCTACGTAAGCTAAGGGTGAGGCTGGGCGCTGGGATAACAGTGTTCATTTTTGTTAATGTTAACAGATGATGCCTGAACTGGAACTCAGTGTTGTAAGGGAATAAAAATAGGCACCATTGTTTAATCATACAATGTCATTTTGGGGAAGATTTCGCATCGCTTGGCTATTATAGAAAATCCTCCACTCTGAGGAGTGCTGTGTCTTAGAGAACCGTATGGCACGTGTTTCCCGACCCCTTGAACTCAGTGAACAAGGGCAGTAAAGAGAGAAGATGATGTCAATAAAGAGTGCAGGAAATTAGAAAGTTTGGTGGAAGCAGGAAGGTTATCATCACCTAAGAAAAAGGATCTTTTCCCTAATACGTAGGTGAATGTCGGAAGAGGAGAGGTTAAGGTATGAAAGGACTTTTCTGCTAATTACCACTGAAATATAAAAAACAAAAAAACAGCTTGTTGAAAGCTGCATGAAGAATGAGAACACAACTATAGAGCTTTATCATTTATTTCCCTATTGAGAGACATGGAATCAGTATCTCTGGCTTTGAATTTCAACATTTATTCACACATCTATTTAAAAAGTCACTAAATAATCCGTTCATTTCTCAGCATATACTTAATTATATAAGTATGGATTTATCTGTGTTTGGGAGGGGTTATTATGAACCAAGCACTGAATTATCTCCTTATGATGCAAAAATGAAAAAGTGTGGTACTTGCCGCCAAGAAGCTCAGATGGAGGGAAACAAATTTTGATATGTTAACCCTCAATGCTCTAAAAGAGAAATTAAGAGTAGATGCAGTAGGATCGTGCATGAGTGGATTTGTAATATTTCCTTGAGATACTAGAGGAGGCACCATGGAAGAGACGACCTTCAAGTCCTTCAGAACTTCATATGAGTTAACTATGGGTCTACAAATATGTACCAGCTCAAATGGTTGGTGGCGTGAAAGAGAAGAATGCATGTTTCATTCTTTTTACTTTCGTAACTTCCCAATAGAGAAACCATTCTACTTTTTTCTCAGGCTTTTTAGTCCCTCCCTGGAATGCAATTTAACAACAGAGGTAGTTATTTACTTTTCTCCCTCACTGTCACTCTGAGTAGCATAAATACAGAATTCTCAAATAGGAAATGTGAGGCATGGCCCTCATTTGTTCTGCTGTAAAACGGCTACATGTGGAAATATGTAACCCTGACAAGTTTCTTTACATTGTGTTTTAGTGATTAAGCTTTACTTAGTTCTACACTTTAAGAAAAAATGATAGAAATCAATCAAAAGTGTGCTTTTAAAATTCATAACTTAATCTATATTTTTTAAAATGTGCAAAGGTATTTATGAAAACAGTTAAACTGTGAGGAATAATTTTATCTCCTCTCTGTCAGCTTTCTCTTCGGGCTTCTCTTCCTTTTCCTTTATCTTCCCTTTTCCTCTCCCGTCCCCTCCCCTCCCGTTCCCTCTCCCTCCCCTTCCTTTCCTGTCCTTTCTTTCCATTCCCGTCTGTTCTCTCAATTTCTTAAAAAATTCAATCAGAACTCATTAGGTATTACTCAGACTAAGAGAGCCTCTTTCTTAAGCAGTGATCACTCACGTCCAGCATCTACCCATACTTACTATTTGTCTGTAGCTTGTTTTTCTCCACTAATGTATATTCCCAGAGCCTACCCCTGAGCCTATCCTACGCGTGTGCAAGGTTAGAGTCCATTCATAGGGAATACACACTAAAATATTAGAGGATGATTGAACAGAATGTAGGACCTCAAAAAGGAAAATAAAGAATTCCATAGATTAAAACAAAGGAAACGGCTGAATACTTTGAACCTATAAATACCTATAGTACAAAGTGAAATACAGACACTGAAATTCATGGAAGTGTGGTGAGTGCTGGGCGGAAGGTATTTAAGTTATTACTGGAAGCATACATGATGGGAACTTAACCAAGCCAAGGAGAATCAGGGAAGGCTTCTCTGAGGAAGTAACTTTTAAACTAACAGGTACAGTATGATTATCAATCACTAGACAATGGGTGAACAATATTTCAGACACAGTCAATGTCATGTGCAAAGGCCCTGAGTTTGCAAACATAGCAGTGTACTTAAAGTATTGAGGGAAGCTTATTGTAGCTGGAGGGGAGTGAGTGAAGACCAGAGCACCAGGAAATGAGGCTGAAGAGTGGTCAGCAACTAGATCTTGTTGATTAAGAAGAAGCTACATAAAAGCATTTGGACTGTATTATAAGAAAATACTGGGAAGCCTATTATTCTTTTTTAATCCTTAGTTTACCAGATTTCACAGAGTTGAAAATGCCTTCCCTCTTTAGCCACGTTATCATCTTGTCTGTCATAGCCCTATAATCCTCAATTCCTATATACTGAGATATTATTATTCCAGAGATAAATTCTCTTTTTTTTGAAATTTTTTCTTTATTAGAGAAGTTGTGGGTTTACAGAACATACATGCATAAAATATAGGATTCCCATATACCACCCTATTATTAGCACCTTGCATTGGTCCAGTGATGAAATTCTGTGCATGTAAAACTCTAGCTCTATAAAATCTACTTCTCTTCCAGTGTGCAATAGCTCAGGAAACATCACTACGCTCTGTGCAGTTGTTCAGTTTAGAAGTCTGCTAAACCTTGACTCCCTCCTCTTTCTTGCCAGCAGTGTCTTATTACATTCTGCTAATTCTATCTCCCATTCTTCCCTCACATCTATATCTTTATGTTCATTCCAACGACCACCACACAAGTTTAGGTATTGACATTTCTTCACTGACTAAGGACAGTGTATAAGTCAGCCAAAGGGGTGCTGATGCAAAGTACCAGAAATCTGTTGGCTTTTCTAAAGGGTATTTATTTGGGGTAGAAGCTCACAGTTACAAGGCCCTAAAGAGTTCAACTCAAGGTTGCTTTCTTACCAAAGTCAGTTGCCACATGTTGAAGCACGATGGTGGGTGATCTCTGCCTGGGCTCTTGGGCCTTCTCAGCTGCTCAACTGCTCTGTTCTCTTTGGCTGCAAACTATCAGGCAAACTGCTCACTCTCTTCTGGGGACTTTAGTGGTTTGAGCCTTCTCCTTTCCGTCACATGGCAGGACCAAAATGACCAAGTTCACTCCTCTTTGTGTCGTCTTGAGTGAGTGTCCATTTATATCAGCCCACCATGAAGGCAGGGACTCAACTGAGTCATGCCCTACTGATGTCAAATCAAAGGCCCTAAATTGATTTTATCAAGTAAACTTAAAACATTTTAATTTACTACGATCAAAGGTATCACACCTAGAGGAACAGGCCAGTTTACAAACAGAATCTGTCTCTTATTTTGTAATTCACTAAAATAATCCCAAACTGCCACAGACAGTAACCTAAATTTAGTAACCTAAATACTCTTCAGTACAGAGCCCCAACAACAGGCAGTCTAACTTTATACCATGTCCAGTTATTTTTTTGAAAATGCAAAGTTTAATATGCCATGCCAGTATTTCTACCTCTTTGTATGTCCACTTGGAATTGCAATATGGATGGCATTGTTGGCTTTTAGGCAACTTCCATGATGGATGCAAAATTTAGACTATACTGAGCTGAGTTGTAGTAGGTCAAGAAATAGTCAATAAACATAGAGAACGTTTTCAAGACCTTTTGTTTAGAAAGGGAGTAGTGAAATAGGGTATTAGAGGAGGAGCTGGGTTCAAGCAAAGTGGGTCTTCAGAGGTTTGGGAGCGATTTGTAAATTGATGAGGCCTAGGAACTGCTTGTAAATCAAGGTGAGGACTTAAAATATATGGTGAAATTAGCAACATAAAGTTGATGCTGCTTCACAAGAACTCATATTGTAGTGATGGGGTCAGAAGAAAGACCGGAATGGTTGAACGAGTGAGTGATTTCGAAATGGAAGACAAGAAATTTAGCTATAAAATGAAGGAGACATGCACTCTTGTACCTGGAAGGGGATATTGGGTCAAAGAAAGATTGTATGTCTCTGTGTATTTAAGAAAGATAGATGATAATGTTTGTATGATGGGCTATCAGTATACATAAAAAATATAAAAGGCACAATTCCTAAAGTAAAATTTTTAAAAGAGTTGCAGAAGGAAATTGTATGCTTTAAATAAGAGAGGTGAAACCTGCCTTTGGTATCAGGAGAAAAGAAGCGAATGAATGCAACCAAAGGTAAATTTAGATTAGATGGATGGATGATGAGTGGGTGGGTGGATGGATGGATGGATAGATAGATAGATAGATAGATAGATAGATAGATAGAAAGAGATACAGGCACAGTACCGAGAAGTTGAGCCAGGAAGTTGAGTTCAGTTTTTTATAAACCATAGTAGTGAATGAAGTCATCACTTGAGAACGAGTAGAGAAGCTGTCAGAGGTTTTAGAAGAGAGGGAAAAAATGGTTTGTAATAATTGTGAAAAATGAAGAACAATCTAATCAGAAATTTCAGTTAAATTGGCATAGAGTTGAATAACTGTTGGTGGTTACTCTTATGCAGTTGTGGTTAATATTTTACTTATCTAACTTTAGGCAAAGCGTTTTAATCTTTCTGACATTCAGTTTCATCTGCTTTAAAATGAGAGCATTTGACTAGGTGATTTCTATGATCCCTTACATTTCTAAAATTAGTTGATTTCAGGATTTGCATTTAATTAGACAGACTTCAAGCCTCAAAGTAATTCATCTCATTTCAGTAAATAGGAGACATTTTTATTTCATTATGGCTTTGTAGAAACTATTCATTAGACATGTACACATTAGACATGGATTATGCAAGCCCCACTAGGGGATAGCTGACCCCCTCCCACCCCTTCCTCCATCTTACACTTGCTGGCAAAAGTGGTATAAGTATTAGACAGAATTTGGTTAAGTACTAGTTGGTATCTAATCTATTGATCTGTGAAGGGCATGGGGCAAGCTTATATTGCCTTTAATTATCGCCTCTACCACCCATCATGGACCACCTGACACATTCATATATAATGCAAAATGAGCTCCAGGTAGAAGTGAAGTTAAAGTCTATTGTATAACACACAATGAAGTGCAGGTAGTAAGTGAAGTTAAAGTCTGTAAATGTGTATGGTGATTTTGACCTTGCTTGCTGGCTAGCTACTAGCTTTTTATTTTATTGTTCACATTATCTTTTCACCTACTGCTAACTGAATTTCCTCATTTCCTTCTTCCCCCTCCTTGCGTTCTGTTTTACAATTATCTAGTCATACTTATTTTAGAAAGTCATTGGGAAGATGTGGCTCTACCCTTGCCCCACCCCTCTCTTCAGGGGTAACTAAAGAATCTAAATAATTTAGCCAGTCTGGTGTCCTTTACTGAGCAGCAAAGGCATTAGTCATGAAAGGCTGATAGAAATGATGCCTGCGATCCTCCTTGCTCTGTATCGCTGCCCTGTGGGGTGGTATATAAACCATACATAGTAACAGTGCATCATCGAGTCTTATTGGCAGGTGCTCTGCCATTGGAAAACGTATTTCTTGTTTTAAAGTAAATGTGGATTAGAATACCCTGGAAAAAATGTCTGCCTCTATGAAATATTGTTAATTTAAACATTTTGCAGGGGACACAAGAATTGGAAGAACAATATCCTGATCAGCCAGTGGGATTGGGTCCGTTTCTTCCACAACTTTCCGTGGACACAGCAGTGCACATCACGGTCTGTCTGGCTGAAGCCTCAGGAGGTTATTCAGAGTAGTCTGTCCAGGACACGGGGCGCCGGGTGAAGGGCAGCAAGCACAGAACGGCCTCTGGCCGACCTTGACTGTCCATGCGGTTGTTTCTGCAGCATAGAGAAAATAATTTGGTCCCTCTGTTTCCAAGCTTTAAATCTGAGAACAACCTTTGCAGCACTTCAGCTAACTCATGGAAAGATTTGCTGCCACTATGCCAGAATTCAGCCAGAGCAATTTAGAGTAGTGGAAATGCACCGCCCTGCTAATCAGAACTTATCACGAAAGCACTGCTGCACCTCTCACGATGGACAGCTAATAGCACGACCATAATTCTCTGCGTTCGGGTAGTGCCTGGGCATATATTATCAGGCTGTCCAGTTAATCCTCCCACAAGACGCTGAGACTGTCAGGCTGGGAGTGAGCTGTTCTATTAGAGGCTGTAAAACTATGTGAAGAAGTAATTGTGAACAGTGTGAGTGTATAAATTATGTATGCTAGTAATTAAATTAAATCTTACTCAAGGAAAGGATTTGGCATAGCCTTGTCAGAGACAGGGAACTCCAGCTGAGTGTTTTGGAAAATCTTTCTAGCATTTTTTATTGTTGCAAATTTAATATTTATTATTCTATGAAACTTGATTGACACAAATTTTCTTTCTCCGTGCAGAAAATAATATACAAAGCTTAAATGAGTCACACTAAAACATAATTTATGGAAACAGATCAGCTTTTAAATATTATGATGAATTACAAAACAACCCAGAAAGAATAAGGCAGCAATATGTGCTGTAAGTTATTTGTCATGTAATAGTTAATAGACTTTTTATGACGACGATAACACTGCCCAAGTTCTTTGTTCTTAAAGAACTTTTTTTGGCCAAAACTCGGAACTGCTTGATATAGCCTACATCTATTAGAATAACTTTAAATTGTTAGTACCAAAATACAGCATCGATTTGAGAATCAAGAGACGTGACTTACAATCCAAATGCTGTTATTAACTAGCTGAGTGACCTCGGAGAGTACATTTCACATTTACAGGAGCTACGTGAACACACCTCTAAAATGAGAGCAGACCACTCTTCTAAAATCTCACGTTTTTCCCTCTATTCCTGTTCACTAATGCAGCTCATTGAAATACAGAAGACAGCAAGATTCTGTAATTTCTTCACCTAGTTCACCTAGAATAAGTTCATTTTATAGTCAGGGTGTTTGAATGGACTTTAGGACATATATTGGAAACAGGAAGTCAGCCACATTTTCAGTTTTGTTACAGTCGAATTTTTACATTTCTGTCTAAGATTTCTAGTGTTCTCTATGCATGTCATGATTGCCACACATGATCTCATATAGAAGATCAAAATATATTTACTGAGTGGACACAAGCTAACATTTCTCAAGCCCCCAAAATATGCTCATGGTCTTACTCCACACATCATCTTAATCTAATCTTTAAAACAACTCTCAGTGTAGAGCTACTATTGTACTCATTTTTATCGAGGAGAACCATCACTCAGAAAGAATCCACACTTGCAAGTTTTTAAAAGCTAATTATTAAATAAGAACCAATTTAAAGTTTCACTCAAGAAATCAGAATGCCCACATTTGTTTAATAATATCTATTTCGGGTATATACATTTGTGTAATTTATGCAGGGTGAGGAACTATATGTAGTGTTAGATAAGCAGACAAGAAAGCACTATAAATGACACAATATATGAAATGTTAAGCCTATAGGAAAATATGGTTTGAGATTAATACCTTTATAACTCATACAATTAAATTTACAGTTTGGGAAAATATTTTGCTAAGATGCTGCACCCTGAATTTTAGTTTAGAAAATATTATCATCTTAACTGCATACTATGCACTACATATAACAAAACACAAAATGATATTCCTCATAGTGGATACGGAGCCCAGCTGTAAATCACTTCAAATGGACTTAGATTTCCTGGATGCCCATGAGGAAGCAGTAGCTGGGGCACCAATTCATAAAGGTGAGGAGAGGGATTACCATATGCAGAGACATAGAAGAGTTGAATCAGCAACGATGCAGTGATAGAGTGGAGCAAAGAAAGAGGGATTTTCATACAGCAGTTGTCATGACAAAAGGGAAGAAGGAGGAGAGACAGTGGCAAGCTCTCCCAAGGACTGATGTTAACAACATTGGCGGGAGGAGAAGATAACAAGAATGAACACTGGGGTAGATGAGTCCCCTTTTCTACCTTAGTTTATTTGCTGTTCAAAATCCTCCACAGTGTTGTGGGAAGTACTGATACCAAGAGCTTTTGCCTCCAAACCCCAAGTTTAGCCTAGAGTTCACCATACTTGGTTGCTGCTCCACTGGCTTTTTTGATGTTCTTCAATAGATGAGTGAATAAGTGAAATAAGAAGACATTTCTACACCAGGAGCAGGACACAGAGAGAGGATGAAGTGTTCCCAGACCCAGGGACCAAGGTCAGCCAGTGGAAGCTGGAACCACTGTGGACCATTTGTCTGTCTGAAGTAGGAGAGAGATGGGGAGAAAGATTTGCCTCTGCTCTTCCCACCCATGTCCCACTGGTGGCACCTGGGCAGAAGCCACCTTCCCAGGAGGAGTGAGGGAAATACATCCTGCAGGGGTCTGTCCCCCACAATAAAGAACAAAAGAAGGGCAGATAATGCAGCCGAGGACAAGCAGACCTAGAACCAGCAGAACAGGTTGAAAGGCAGTGGTTGGAAAGGGAAAAATATGCATTTCCAGTTTGTCCTCCATCTACTCAGATTTTTCAATCAGTTGGCTTGACAACCTTGTTGGCCTCCAGGAACCAGGGCAGACCCACAGTGTTCAGACAGGAGATGCCAGGGTACGTCTGGAACCAAAGTAACGTCCCTAGTATTAAGTCTTCTGGACAGGAATCCCTGCCCAAACCCTTTGGGGTGAGCAGAATCCTTATAACCTCACAGGTCCTAGGAGCCAGGTCCAGGTCTGGGTGACAGGCACACCCTGCCATTTGCACCCCACAGGGTAGGGTCAGCCCACAGTCTTCTGGCAGTCCACAGACCAGCAGATCGAGGCCGAGACCAGGAGACATTCAGGCTGCCCAGGGCACTAGGCTGTGATGCTACCTCTCTGTGTTTTTGGTTGTGGAGAGAAGGGGTATCTGGGTGCAGATATACCAGAGAGGAAAGAGTCTTGTTTAACACCTTGTAGTAGCCTGTACCTCACCAGAAACACAGACCCTCCGAAAGGGAGAGAATTGATCCTAAGCATTTCCATCCAGAACAGGGCCAAGTTCTCCCTTACGAGATGCTGGTGAACATGCCCACAGCAGGCTTAGCTCTGTGGTCCCAGGAGGAGCAGAAACGAGGCTTATCCAGGCCAGTGGGAGAAGGAGAAGCCTGAGGCTCTGAGTAGGAAGAGACACCTCGACCACACCCCTGAACCTTAGGTAGACATTACCCTCTTCTTTCCAAGAAAAAGAAAGAAAGAGAGAGAGAAAACGAAAGAAGGGAGGGAGGACAAATTACTTTATTCAACAAAAATTTACTATTCAGTGTATTCATACAGAATTCAGCGTGGTACAATGGACAAAAGATTTGAATCCTGGGAGTTGGATATAGCTGACTGCAGGGTTACAAAAATGAATAAATGACTGTGAATGCTTCACATTTTCAAAAGAATGAGTCTTTAGGAAAGTTGGGCTGTCATATTTTGTTTTCCTTTTTAAAAATGTATTCATAATATGTTATTTGAATTTTCTTATTGCATCGGTATAATATGCAGTGTATTGGATTTAACATGAGTAATAGATTCAGAAAGACCCCAAACCCTCCTTCTACCATTTACTAGCTCTTGTTATCAAGGAGTCATTGTATTTTATTTTAAATTTTATTAAAATTTTTTAGCCCCAACCTTCCTTTCTAAATATAGGCACGAAACCAAAATAACATAATAGAGTTGCTGTGAAGAATAAATCATATAATTAATGAAAAATTCCCTTAAAGTATAGCATATAGTTTCTATGCTACAAAATTTAGTAATTGTTCCTCATCTCCTGTGGGGGTTGCTTTAACAAACTTTTGATTGAAAATTAATGACATCAATTTTAACTATTTCTGTGGTGCTTTCGAGCTGTGTAACCCAGAAAAACAGGATCTTAATCTATTCCTCTGGAGTGAGCCCCATTTTAAATAGGGCCTTTGGATGAAGTTACATCAGTTAAGGTGTGGCCCACCTGAAGGAGGGTGGGTATTAATCCTATTACTGGAGTCCTGTATAAGCAGAATGAAATTCAGATACACAGGGGGAAAGCCACAGGAAGAAGCTGGAAGTCAATGGAACCCAGAGAAGCCAAGAGAGGCTGCCATTTGCATAGCCGATTTGCATAGCCATGGAACAAAGCCAAGGTCCAAGGATCACCTGCTGCCAGCACCAGGAGGCCACAGTCTTCCCAGGTAAAGCATCGTTTTGATGATGCCTTGATTTTGGACTTCTCCTAGCCTGAAAATCATGAGCCAAAAAATTCCCATTGTTTAAGCCAACCCATTTCGTAGTATTTGTTTTAGCAGCTAGGAATCTAAAACAATTACAAATAGAGTTTTAGGTACAAAATAACATTTGTAGAATGATAAACGTTTATTAAACTTTAGGAACAAAAACATTTGAAAAGAATGATATAAAATTTAAGCAAAGTAAGCCTGTTGATCCTTGGCTTAATTACAGAATTGAGAAGTATTTGAAATTTTTGTAGACTGGACTTAGATGTCAATGTCAATAGGAAACTGACATCCTATGAAATCCCTGTGCCCCTTTTCTTTATATAAGAAGGTTTGGATATGTTCTTGTTGTTTAGGAGAAAGATGTCTTATTTAGACTGTTGGTAACTGTCATAGTCTGTGCAAAATGGAACCAACTCTTTGAGTTACATGACAGCTGAAGCAGTGAAATTAATCAACAGGTGAGAAAGTTTAAATTCCTTGCGGTTTTCTTTATACCTGTTTACATTTTTTCTTTTGATAAATTACCCTCAAATCAGGCAGCCGTTAGCTTTTAGTGTACTTTATTGAATTAACCTGTTAATTTCTAAAATTGGAAATTAGAGTAAAAAGTGACTTTTTTTTTTAAAAAAAAGGAAATTCTACTTTTCTAATTATATATTTGCCATCCAGTGAGTTAATTTAGTCTTCAATTTTGAGCAGTGCATTATTGCTTAATTGTTTCTTTGCTTAAGCAAATACTAGGGACCTATAAGATGGATAATATTCCATGATTCTTCATTAATGTTTCAAAACTTTTCAGTTTAACTATAATAATTATTTTCACTTTTCTTTATATATGTTCTTTATTCTGGGAAATAATAAGTCCAATAAAATATGTAAACTTTTAAAAATACCAATATTCAAAGAACTGAGCTTAAATAATGAGACAATCTTGGCAAAATTCTGTATGATAGTAGTTTCCTACATAGTTTACTTCACAATTCCTACATTCCATATTTCCCATTAGAACTCAGTATTAAGTCAGCCAGTCAACCACCCAAGAAAAACACCGTCCTGGGCTATTGAAAAGGAGGATGTTTGTAGGAAAATATCTGTCATGTTCACCTATGAAATAAACAGGATCTATTTAATACACTAAATGATTTAGAAACGTGAAAGTATAGCTATGTCTCATGTTTTCTCCCCAAATATTAGCTTTATATTTTCTCTTTGACTTTGACTATCGGTTAGGTCACATGGTGTGGTCTGTAATTTGACATAAAGGTTTAGACATCATTCTAGCAGTGCGACTTAGAAGGTAAACAACCTTCCCCACTTGAAAAAAATTAAATATGATTTTTAAATCAAGTATTTAATACCCTCATTTAGCTGGAAAGAAAACTAAAAATCCCCTGGACGAAAAAACATGAAGAAGAGGTAAAAGAAGGACTATGGAGTGTTATCACCTTGGAGCATCTGGTAAACTAGAGCATCTAAAGCCTGTTTTGACGGCTCAGCCAGCACCTACCGAAGGTGAAAGTCTGATGTGTGATCCTCAGATAAAGGTAAGACCGTATATGATTGCTCCTTTTACATAATTATTGACAGACAAACTAAACACACACACAGAGACCCCTAATAAAAAATCTGTCTGTCTCGAGGTTGGTGTCTGATACTATGCTATGACAATCTGACTGTCCCATGTGTCTGTGCTCCTCGTTCCTAATACTGTGTTTGTTTTAGAGGACATAAGCCCAGATTCACGTTACAGGGACTGCTGCTTGGTGATGGCATGAGACAGTTTTAACATAGACCTCTTCGAGCACAGTCTTCAAATAATACTCATAGATAAATTTCTAGAAACAAGAGGCCACAATAATAGTCACACAAGATAAAGAAACTAAGCCACGATGGCAAGAACCATCCAAATTACAGACAAAAAAAGTGAAATGTTTGAATTTTTAGACACAGAATTTGAAATAAATATTTTAAAGAGATAAACATAAGAGTGTTAAAAGTAAGAATAACATCTTAAGTAAACAAATAACTCTTCTAGAAATAAAAATATAATAATTTTAAAAATTGAGTGGGTGCGTTAAATAGATTAGGCACTATCTGAGAGGGTCAGAGACTGGATAGGTGTTGGGGATGGAATCATGTCCCCCCCCAAAGACATGCTTGAGTCTTAATCCACATTCCCATGGGTGTCGACCTATTTGTAAACAGGACTTGAAGACGCTAGTATTGCTAAGGTGTGGGCTCATTTGTGAATAGGATCTTCCAAGATCCTGCTTAGATGAGCCCACATTGAACCAGCGTGGGCTTTAATCCACATTACTGGAGTCCCTATAAGGAAAGGAAATGGGACGGAGGTAGAACCAGGAGTCCGGGAAAGAGAGGAACAGGCACGAAGATAGGCCATTGCCACGTGGAAGAGCCAGAGAGGCAAGTCAAGGAACCCCAAGGGCTGTGCCGAGCCAGCGCCGGGATGCTGCCCACTGCAGGGAAAGCGTGGCCTGTTGAGACCTGGCTTTAAACCCAGGAGCCAATAATGTCCTGCTGTTCAAGAACCATTGGGTGTATGTGTCATAGCAGCCCTGGAAAATAGGGCAAGGGGTACCCAAAGAAAGTACCCTCAGTGCAGCAGCATTGAGGATCAAAGGGAAAGTAAGAAAGAGAACTCTAGGTTTACAGTAAAGGTGTGAAGGACACGTCTATCTACCTGGTTTTCGAAAATGAGAGAATGAGGAGATGCAATATTCAAAGACATCAAGGCGAAGGACCTTGTGAATAAATAGGAACACCAATTCGATGGTCTGACAAGCTTGTGAATCCCAATAAAGACAAAAGAAATGATAGACATTCACATACACTTAAATAGTAGTAAAACTCAAGAATGCCAAATGCAAAGAGAAACATGTAAAGACACATGGAACAGAAAGAATATCTACAAAGGAACAATAAGTAAAGAGATGGCTGGCTTCCCAGCAATGATTATATCTTAATAAAAATTGTATTTTCACCAGTGGAATTATATTTTCATTGTGTTGAATGATACCTTAATTGTGCTGAGAGGAAAAAAAATCTGCTAACATGGGTAAGAGTTGCCCAATTATTTCTAAAATGTGAGGCTAAAAACAGACATCAGATTAGAAAAATAACTGATAGAGAAATTTTTTTATCAGTAATAATCAGTACTGATAGTGAATAAACCCTCAATAAAGACAATTCTCTAGGTTAAAACTTAGGTAGGAGGAGAATTATCACAAAAATGTCCAAGAAAAATAATGGGCAATGTAAATTGGTAAATTTGTAGTGAAATCTAAAAAAACATTGATTGCAGAATACAATATTAATAACATATGAATTGGGAGGGTGAAAACAAGTATGCTAAAGATCTTTTACTGTTTATAAGGTGTTAATGATAATGATTAAATTAAGAATTTGTTAATTTAAATATGCATCTCAACACTTCAAGTATAACCAAAAAATGACTAGGAAAATTATAATGTATAACTCTAAAACTAGTAAGAAAGGCATTTAGGGGGAGGGGAAGGAGGAAGCTAATCAATCAAAAGAAAGCAACAAATTAAATTTCACAAAAACTTATAAAAAGTGAGCAATAAAGGCACAGAATAAGATGTGGAAGTTTATCAGTCATCACGTGGAATGTATGTGTACCAATTGGAATCAGTGAAATGACAGTGACAACCATGTTGGATATAGAAACCCTCTGCTATTCGTAAGAGGCTTATCTAAAACTAGGATAGAAAAATGTAAGAAGTAAAAACATATATAGTCTAGTGAAATACTAAGAAAGGAAATTTGGCATAGCTAAATTAACATCAGAACTAACACGAGGCATTCAGCAAAAGACATGCAACACTTAAAGAGTCATTACATATACCAGGAATAAAGCACAATTCTAGGACTTTATGAACTGGTCCTATAGCCCCAGAATTAATGAAGCAATAAGAAATCTGATAGAACTAAACAGCAAAATTGACAAACCTAACTTCTAAGCAGGTAAATTTAATAACACCTCTCTCATGATGGATATATTGAGCAGTCTGAAAATCAATAAAGCGATGTAATATTAAAAATACAGTTAGCAAATTTTAACTAATGGACATAAGGAAAACACAGCAACCCATACTTAGAGGAAACCATTTCTTTCATGAACACATAAACACAATTTGCAAAACCTATGTTCAAAGCTTTAATGCAAGTAGCAAACATTTTCTGAGTATCAATTAACTAGCTATAAATTTGTTTGCGAATTACATGTTTGATAAATAATTCCCCCAAATATGTGACTTCACCTTTTACTTTATCAAACATATCACTGAGAGAAGGACTTTAAACTAGGACATTTTAAAAAGTTTTACAAATCACTAAGAAAAGTCAACAATATAGTAGGAAAAATTTGGTGGAAGATTCTGAAGGAAAAGCACATGAAAATATTAGCAACCTAATAAGTTCTCAGAGAGCTGGGAATAAATTTTGCTACAAAGGACACTTTCTCACCAACTAAATTTGTGAAAATTTAAAAGTTGCACATAGTTGTCGGCAAGGAAGTACGGTTCCTGTAAGTGTTATATGCCTTGGGTGATTAAAAAACTTTATTAAGGGGAGCAGATGTGGCTCAAGTGTTTGAGCGCCTGCTTCCCACATGGGAGGTCCTAAAAAAAACAAACAAACAGGCAAGCAAACAAAAAACCAAGTCAGGGGAGCCTATGTGGCTCAGTTGTTGAGTGACGACTTCCCTCATAAGAGGACTCGGGTTCAATCTCTGTCCCGGTTCCTCAAAACAAACAAACAAACAAACAAACAGAAAAACCAAGTGAATAAAGAGGTAGAAGAAATGACAAGAATGAAAGGACAGGAGGAGACGGAAAAGTAAGATGGGTGAGCAGATGGATGTTTTCCAGAGAGCTAATTGTAGCAACTTAGCTCCAGTTTCCCTTAGTCCATTCCATTAAGGGTTCTCACTTTTTAAGAAGTCTTTCTTTCTCTCAAGGTAATTTTATTATTTTCTTTGAACAACTTTACTCCTCCTGGGAATATATCCCACTGATTATGACATAACCTTTTAAATCCCGTGGCTCTATGCAGAACATAAGAAGCTGGGCTAATACTATATTTCTATGTAGCAGCATGCCCAGGGTAATTTTACTTTTAACCAGCTGAATATACCATTTTTATAGAGGTCTTGAACTTATTCAAATTTTATTCTCTTAGCTAACAGGTGGTCTACATGACATTGGAAGGATTATTTGTAAAAAACACACTTCAGGGTTCAGAGTATCCACCTGTATTTAAATGTTTATCATTAATCTCATATTTAAAGAGGAGAAGGTGGCAAGGAAAGAGCTTTACTCATTATCTAATTTCAGATGTATTCCAATTAGCAGGCTTATGAGTCTCAAATCTACTTACCCGTAAAAATTTGTTAAATAGCTATGCCAAAAATTGTTACATGAATGAGTACAACCATTTTGCTTGCACATGCATAAAACTGAATGATTTTAAAGATGGTTTACTTTGAATAATAACCCTCATTCAGTAGGTATATTGTTTTTCCTGCAGTAAAGTCACAGTGAGCAGATAGTGACAGTTCGTCTAAGGTCATGCCTGAGAACACTGTGACCCCGACTCAGCCTGCTTGTAGAGGTGCCCGGGAGTGCCTTCCCACTAGGTCTCAATTTCAGTCTTGACTCTGAAATCAATTATGATGCAAAATCCTTTCAACTTGGCAAGGATTTTTTTTTTTTTCTGGTTTGTTTTGTTTTTGTATTTTTATTACAAATTTGTACACTCTTGAGCTGTATTATCTTTAAGATGCCATGCCACTTATAAAGGAGTTTTAGGTGAGCTTTGCTCATTAACTGGATGGGCAATTCCTGCAGACCTACTGTGCATCATCTTTCCTCTTTCTCATTTCAAGTTTTTACTTTCATCAGCGAGTTAAGCTCCCCGGGTGATAGTAAACACTTACTAGTCGTTTATTAAGTCTGTTGGATAATCCAATAATCCAGAGAGTTTTTTAAAAATGCAATTTTTTATCCTTTTGAGGAAAATTACATATCAAGAAACTTATTTCAGTTTTGCTTCACAATTTTGCTTACCTCTCTTTCCCTTTCACGCTCGTGGAGCTCGCTGCAGCCGAGATGTGGTGACTGCACTCGTGTTTAGGCCCCCGTGACAAACTTACACTTGCCCAGAGTTGTCACGGCATGGTTGCCCTCAGGGACCTTGGTCCCAGTAGGGAGAACAGAAGTGTATGTCTGGTCACGTCCTTGAGATAGATGTGGATCAACTGAGACAGAATAAACAGTTCTCACCGTGAATCTGGAGACAGTGACGTGTGCCTGGCCTTTACTCCATTAACTAACGAAGGTCAGCCACCTGGCTGGCTAACTGGAAGTTTCTTTTCTCACAAGGAAATGGCCCAAGGTGTAAGGTGCTGAAAGGGCATCAGCTTCTGTGGAGGAGGGGACCCTGTCATGTCCCGTTAGTATAATCCCCGGAAATTTAAATTACCCACTTCCTGTAAAGTGCCTTATAGTGTAGACTACAAATACGTAGAAAGTTGGAAGGAAGGAAGGGAGGGAGGAAAGGGGGGTGGATAAAAGAGAATAAAAATGCAAATAAGAAACTAAAAGATGAGTATTATACAAATAAATGAGAATTCCAAAAGCTCTAGTTTATATGTCTTGCTCAATCTTGATTGCATTATCATTTCTGTTCAACAAACATTTATTAAGTGTCTACTAGGTCTCTAGAATAGTTTAAATCACTGAGGATAAAAAGTCTCTAAGTTCCCATCATCGGTGACACTATATTAAAGAATTTGCACGTATTAGGAAGGATTTAAAAGAAATTGACATTTTACCCTGAAGATGAAATGAGAGAAATTCGGGAGCCTACATAATAAAAATGAAAGATGACGCTTATTAAATGGATACGTAATAATTTCTTATCATCTAGATATTTATTCTATACCTTTTGAAATAGATTTTTTTGGAATTACCGTGGATTTTTAAAATTATATTCCTCTCTCATACTTTATATCATATGAGGGATAAAAACAGGTACTCCTAACATTTTTACACATTCAGACTAAAATCTTTTAACGCAAGCCCAGTCATTCTTCTTTCAGAGTCCTCATTTCTGGGTGCTTTTTAATTCACACTCTGCCGTCCTTTGTACATTCAGAGCATATACTGATGCATCATTATCGACTCCAAAATTTCCACACACAGAGCTGATGCTGGCATTTATTTGTTTTCAGATAGTGTCCATGGAAACTATCCAGTAAATATAGGTTTTATATACCTTCCTAAAATAATTATACCATTGAGTAAAACTTTGCAATCTGTAGTTTTCCTAACATAATATAGGAATCGCATACAATTTCACACATATGCATAAACTGACAATTATGTCACTACTGCTGCCTGGCTGGCCAGACTGATAAGATGCCATGCAGATTTCAGAGAACCTGATGCAGAAAAAATAAAAGTACACCTTACACAGGACTGAATATGGTAATTGACAAAGCCAGTCTAATTGTAAGAATTGCCAGCCAGATTTGACTTATGTTTGGCCGTAATACCATCTGACTTCGAAAGTGATTATTAAAGATGGATTTGATGCATATAAAGGCTGAGCAGTATGGTAAAGACTTTACCTAAGGAAACCATATATCCCAGTTTACAACTGTCTCCTAGTGCCTGACCAGAATTAGAATTTTTCCAGGATTTCTTAATTTATAATGAACTATATTATTAATAGTTGCATACGAATAAGTTGAGGTGGCTTTAACAAGACCCCTTTTTCTATATCAATATATTTCTATTTTAAAATAGTTAGCTAATTATTTTTAGAAGACTGTGTCACACGATGACTATACAATCCATACAGCTGCAGAAAGTGAGTTTACACATTACTCTGGAAAACATGACATTTCACTTAGATCAAATGATTGTTCTTATAAATTAATGATGCTCCTGTTGCCACCCAAGTTGTCCTGTGCATATGCAAACCAGTATTAAAGCCACATCTGCTAGCGCGTTGTCTCCACTAGAACTTTACAAGCAGTTAAATGATGCCAGTTTTATCAGTTAATACTGAAAATGTTCACCTCTCCATCCAATTCACAGGAAAAAAATGATGTTTTTGGAGTTCATTTTATTGAATGTAAAAATATTTATAAAAATGCTATCATAAATTAAAGGGATTAATAATGAAAATAAAATTATTTGCTTTCACATTGATAATACAAATACAAACTTTAGTGGAACACAACCTATTGGTAAAAACTATGTTCTAAAGGGAATTGTGGGAAGATGGCAGAGGAGGAAGCTTCAGGAATCAATCCCTCCACCAAAACAACTATGGAACCAGCAGGAACTGTCTGAACCAACCACTTTGAAACTCCTGAGTCTAGGGGAGCACTTTGTATCATCCGGGGAGGAGTGGGAGGAAGAGCCTAGTAAATTGCAATAAAGACCAGTGAGTTTCACTCTCTCTGCAGAGGCTCCACCCCTCTTCCCCCAGCCTCATGGCTGGCATCAATGGGGACTCGAGCCCCGGCTCCTGGCTTGGCTTGCTGGTGCCAGGGTGAGATGAACAGAACTACCCTTCCGAAGTCCAGGGATGTGTGGTCTGATCCCAGATCTCCTTTGACCAGCTACTTCTGATCACTGGGAGCCAACTCTGAGGGTGGCAATTGTTCCAACCCCCTGGGACAAAGATAGCTGAAGAATCTTAAACTTCCTCAAAATCAGAGAAAACAGCTAAAGGCCTGCATTAACTGGACAAATACCCAGTTAAGAAAATCCAGCTTCAAATGCCATTGAGGATCTCCTGGCCCCTCCACCATTCCTTCCACAAAGCAGAGTAGAGCCAGCTGGCACTGGCAGTGTGGGTTCCTGGCCCTGTTCCAGAGGAGCAGAGTGGCTGCTGTGTGCATACTGGGGTATGGGTATGGCAGAGTCATTTTATCTGGTGGCAGTCTGAGACACTGAGCCAGGGGAATGTGTCTCAGCCTCACCCTCCCAGGGTTTGTCTTTGCAGGCAGTTGGGACAGTGTGAGAAACAATTCAGTTGAAAGGACCTGGGGCATAGGACTGCCTGCACTAAATCACTCAAAAGGGCATCTAGAAGGGGAGGGAAGGTCTGTTCCAAAGGGATTAGAGGGGGCATTCACTCAAACTCCTGTACACTGTAAATGGGGAGTTCTTTGGTAAGCAAAGGCTCAGGAAAAGAAGCAAGGTCTCCAGATCTGGGACCACACATGCTCATATAAGACAGAGAGGACCCTGCACTTACCATTTATTGCAGGCTGGTCTGCTAATAGGAGGACAAATCTCTGAAAGAGACCATCAGCCAAAGCAGAGCCAATTTGCACAGACAGTAAAAGGTGATTTTTGCGATGGTTTACCTGTTTTAGTTATCTCTTTGCATTCAAGAAAATCTAGCTGGGTACAAACTTAAGGGACAGCTCAGCGACTAAATCCCAGAGCTAACATTTGAAAACAAATGTACAGTGTGCAACAAAAGATTGCAAGTCAAACAAAGGAAAAGGAAATGATGGCTAATCCAAAGGAATAAGATAAAAATCCAGAATCCATCAAAGAAGTGGACCAATCTTTGGACTTACTAGACAAAAACTTTAATATAATGCTCAAGAAGATAAAGGAAAACACAGAGAAGGAACTAAAAGACATGGGGAAAACAATGGATGAACAGTATGGGAATCTCTCCAGAGAAATACTGGAGTTGAAGAACATAATAATTGAAATAAAAAATTCTCTAGATGATTTCAACAGCAGATTGGAACTGGCAGAAGAAAGGATCAGTGGACTTGAAGATGAGAAAACTGAAATGATTCAGGCTGAAGAGCAGAAAGATAAAAAACTAAAAGAAGAATGAACAGAACCTAAAAGACCTGTTAGACATGATCAAAAGTACCAATATATGCATTATGGGAGTCACAGAAGGAGGATAAAGAGAAAAAGGGACAGATGGAATATTCAAAGAAATAATGGCAGAAAACTTTAACAAAAGACATGAATATGCACTTTTAAGAAACCCAACAAATCCCAAATGGGATAAACTCAAAAAGAATCATGCCCAGACACATAGTAATCCAATTGTCCAATTACAAGTACAAGGAGAGAGTTCTTAAAGCTGCATGAAAAAAAGCAACAAGTTATCTTACAAGAGAGTCTCAATAAGATTAAGTGCCGATTTCTCATCAGAAACAATGGTGGCACTTAATAGTGTTGAAAAAAATTGCCAACCAAGAATTTTATATCCAGTAAGAGTTTCTTTCAAAAATGACAGAAAGATTAAAATATAACCAGATAAACAAAAGCTGAGAGAATTTGTCACCCCTCGACCTACCCTAAAGCAATACTAAAGGGAGTTCTTCAGATAGATAGGAAATGTTACTAAACAGTGAATCAAAGCAGCATGAAGCAATGAAAATCTCTGGTAAATGTCACCACATGGGTAATTATAAATGTCAGTAATATTGCATTGTATTGTTTGTTATGTAATTGCACTTCTTGCTTCATATATGGGCTAAAATGCAAGGCCATAAAGGCACAATAAATTGATGGTTTTAACATACAATGCACAAAGATATAATCTGTAACAAGTAAAAAAGTGGGAGGACAGAGAGGTATGGGAACAATGTATGTGTATGTTAGGAAGATAAATTGGTATCAAATCACATATGATTGTTATGCATTTAGGATCTTAAATTTTAACCCCATGGTAGTCACAAAGTAAATACATGGAAAATATATTTAGAAAGATATGAGAAGGGTCTCAAAATGGTATAATACAAGAAGTCAAAAACATATGGAAGTAGTCATTAATGGAAGAATTGAGGGTCAAAAAATATGTGACTTACAGACACAAAATAGCAAAATGGCAAAAGAGGCCTGCATTATCAGTAGTTACTTTAAATGTAAATGGATTAAACCCAAAAAGCAGAGATTGGCAGAAGGAATAAAATGCATGGCCCAACTAAATGCTGTTTACAAGAGACTCACCTTTAATTCAAAGACATGAGTAAGTTAAAAGATGCAACAAAACAAAACAAAACAAACAAACAAAAAAAATATATATATATTGCACATAGCAAAAGATATAATAGCAACCAAAAGAGAGCTGGGATAGGTATAATAATATTAGATAAAATAGACAAGAAGTCAGAAATAGTTATAAGGGACGAAGAGGGTTACTACATACTGATACAGGGGTCAATTCAACAGAAAGATATAACAATTATAAACACACATTCACCTAACAGAAGAGGTCCCAAATATATGAAGCAAATACTGACAATTTTGAGGGGAGAAATAGATGCTTCTACATTGATAGTGGATTTCAATATGCCACTTACAGTGAAAGATAGGACATGAAAACAGAGATCAGTGAGGAGACAGAAGACTTGAACATCACTCTAAACCAGCTAGACCTAAAAGACATGTAAGGACCTTTCACCCAGCAGCAGCAGTAGACACATTTTTCTCAAATGCACATGGATCATTCTCCAGGATAGAGCATACATTAGGCCTCAAAACAAGTCTCAATAAATTAAAAAAAAAATACTGAAATCACAAAATGTATCATGTGTGGCTACAATGGAATGAAGCTGGAAATCAATAACAGAAAGAATAATAGAAAATTCACACATACGTGGTGATGAAGCAACATACTCTTAAGCAACCATGGCTTAAAAAGAAAATCACCAGAAAAATTAGGAAATCTTTTGAGGAAAATGAAAATGAAAAGAGAACATACCAAAACATATGGGCAGTGAAGGCAGTGCTGAGAGAAAAATTTATAGCTTAAAATGCTTGCCTTAAGAAAGAAGATTTCAAATCAGAGACCTAACCTTCAAATTGGAAGAATTAGAAATGGAAACGCACACTAAACCCAAAGGAAGCAGATGAAAGGAAACACAAAGATTAGAGCACGTATAAAGGAAATAGAACAACAACAAAAAATAGAATCAACAAAAGCAAAAGTTGGTTCTTTGAAAAGATAAATAAAATTGACAAATCTTTAGCTAGACTGACAAAGAGAATACAAAAATGAACATCAGAAATTAAAAGGGAAGGTTACTACCAACTCCACTGAAATAAAAAGGACTATAAGAGAATACTATGAACACCTGTATACCAATAAATTAGATAAATTAGATGAAATGAACAAATTCCTAGAAATATTTGAACTACCTACATTAAATAAAAAAGAAACAGAAGAACTCAACAATCCACTTGTAATAAAGAGACTGAATCAGTCATCCAAAACCTCTCAACAAAGAAAAGCTGAGGACCATATGGGAATTCTACCACACATTCCAGGAAGAATTAACTCCAATTTTGTCCAAATTCTTTCAAAAATATTGAAGAGAAGGCAACACCCCCTAATTCATTGTACAAGGACAATATCACTGTTATATCAAAGCCAGATAAAGATACAACAGGAAAAGAAAAATCTCTGATGAATATAGAGGCAAAAATCCTCAACAAAATACTAGCAAACTGAATCTAACAGCATATTGAAAGAATTATATGCCATTATTAAGTGGGATTTATCCCTGGTATGTAAGATTGGCTCAACATAAGAAAATCAGTTAATGTAAAACACCACATTAACAGAATGAAGGAAAAAAAATCATATGATCATCTCAATTGATGCAGAAAATACATGTGATAAAATCCATCACCCCCTTTTTTAAAAAAAAATTATTTTTAAAGAAGCTTTAGATTACATAAATGTTACACAAAAAATTTCAGTGATTCCCATATGCCCCACTCTCCCTCTCCCACACTTTCCCACATTAACAGCTTCCTTCATTAGCCAGCACCCCTTCTTGATATAAACACTTAGAACACTAGGAATAGAGGGAAACTTCCTCAGCATGATTTAGGGCATATGTGGAAAGTCCACAGCTAATACCCTGCTTTATGGTGAAAGACTGAAAGCTCTCTCCCTAAGATGAGGAACAATACAAGGATTTCCAATGTCAAAACTGTTGTTTAACATTGTACTGGAAGTTCTCATCAGAGCGGAGCTTTTTCAAGAAAAAGAAATAAAAAGGCATTCAAATTGGAATGGAAGAATTACAACTTCACTTTTGCAGATGGCATGTTCTGATATACAGAAAATCCTGAAAAATCCACAACGAAGCTACTCATGCTAATACATGAATTCATCAAAAAGGCATTGTACAAGATCAACATTCAAAAAATCAGTAGTGTTTCTATACACAAGCAATGGACAGTCATAAGAAGAAATGAAGAAAAAATTCCATTTACAATAGCAACTAAAAGAATCAAATATCTGGAAATAAGTCTAAGCATGGATGTAAAGGACTTGTACACAGAAAACTACAAACATTACTAAAATATATCAAAGAAAACCTAAATAAATGGAAGGACTTTCCATTTTCATGGATTGGAAGATTAAATATCATTAGTATGTCAATCTTACTGAAGGCAATTTGTAGAGTCAAAGGCCCATCCAAAGGAACAAGATAAAACTCAAGAATCCAGCAATCCAAGTGTCCATCAACTGATGAATAGATAAACAAAATGTGGTATATACATTCAGTGAAAATTTATTCAGCCATAAACAGACAGGAATGAAATCCTGATACATGTGACAACATGGATGACCCTTGAAGACATGATGTTGAGTATATAAAGCAAGACACAAAAGGACAAATATTGTGTCATCTCAGTGATTTGAAACAATTAGAATAAGCAAATTCATAGAGTCAGAATCTAGAATATAGTTTACCAGGGCACTAGGTGGGGATAGGAAATGGGAAGTTAAAGTTTAAAATGCCCAGGTTTCCTATTTGTAATGGAGTTGATGATACTTCACAACATTGTGAACATAATTAACCACTGAAATATATATCTGAGTGTGATTAATGGAACTACACTATTGAAACAGTGTACCCTAAATTAATCCATGGGCTATAGTTAATAGTATAATTTAAAAAATGTACTATAATCAATTGTAACTAATGTTCCACACCAATGCATGTGTTAATAATAGCGAAGTATATGGAACCCTGTATTTTATGCATGATTTTTCTGTAAACCCACAACTTCTCTAAAATAAAAAAGAATAAAAAAGCAAAAGGTTAGTGCTAATATGAAAAATTCTTTAATTGATTAATAACTATTACATGTGACCTTCTATTCTTTGATGAGCTTATTATTTCTCTTTACTGAAGGCTACTAAATAATGCAAATTATAATACAAGTTGGTTGGTGACCACAGGATTAAATCAGAATGCTAGTAGGATCATTGCATTAGCCCAGTGTCATCAGACAATAAAACGTGAACTCATTCACTACAGGGAATTTAGAGCCTTGCCACGAAGAATGGCTAGCACATTTGCTAGGGACACACCATGTCTAAATCTGGAAGTTTCTTTAGGTAGATAGACTTCCTGAAAGATATCCTTTATTAATGCAATATTTCTGAATGCAAATATATTGCAACTCTATATGAGTTTGTCTAGTAACAATCCCAATATAGCCCCACTGATTAAATTTAAGTATACATTAAAATACTTGGGGTATTTTGTATAGATAGCTGATCTCATCCCTTATATTTTGTTTTACATAATTTCATTCAGAGAGAAATTTTAACTATGGAAATATTGCTTTTTTAGCTTCCAGTACAAGCTATAGCACCATGTAAATAAGAAAGCCTCAAACTTAGGACTATGTATCATGGATATGAAAACATAGTAACTTGCTTAAAGCTTTTTTACGTCCCCAGGTGTGTTAGTTCTTTTGCATCTTCTCTGTTCCCCATGAAGGTTAGCATTAGAAACCTTCAAAAGAGGCATATATGCTTTTCTTTGTTTTGTTCACTGAAAAAGTGAGGCTGACAGCCTGTGAGCCTGGGAGATTGGATCCCATCTTAAAGCCATGCGAGAGAAGTGTTTAAAGATAGATTGAGAACGAAAGTCAAACTGTATCCTTCCATGTCACTAACCTGTCCTTGGTCAGAATATGTATCAAGCCTTTTTTTAAATATATATATAGGAGGTGGGTTGTATTTGAAAAACAAAACAAAACAACAGCATGTTTTTGTTTTTAAAAAATATGCTCTATATGACACTTTTATACATGTTAAAATTGCTTTAATTTTGTAAGAAAATATACTCAGCATCACACATATTGAATTAACATACTGAATAGCTACAAATTCTATATAAAGCAGGAATTTGAAAGAGAACATCGACAATTCAGAATTCATTTAATCTTAGGAAAGAAAATAGGAACTCAGTGAGGATGGTTCAAAGAATTCCATGTAAACAGAAGCTATGGGGCAAGACCTGGTAGCCAGTAAGCACTTAATCCATGTTTCTGAATGATGTATGACAGAGAGGCGGAGAGAGGGAAGGAGGGAGGGAGAGGTGGAGAGAACTTGTTGTTAATCTTGATGTCACTTTTAAGTCTATTTTAATAAATAATAAAACACAAAGTGATTAATTTCCTAAGAGCTACAAGTTTCTGGATGAGAAGCAATACTGGAAAGCAAATAAATTAAGCCTCTATAATTAATTAATTTCAGAAATACTACTATAAATATGATAATAAGCCAGTATTTCCCAAGAAGAACGGAATCTTCTGTTGTTTTTCTTCTGCTGCCCTCCTCACACACACACGGAAGCACAATTTATATATTTACACACACACTTAAAGTTATTTATATTCAAGTAAATACATTTGCAAATCATCCAGCTATGCAGTTGATGACTAGGAGCTGCCAAAATTAAGGAAAACTTTGTCTTCATAAGCAACAAAGCAGAGCAAAATCACTCCTGCGATGTGTCATATGCTACATCATAAGCAAAACATTTTTTAAATGAAGTAATTAATGTTAACATTCAAAGTAATTAAAGCAAGAAGTAAAAAAAACCCAAAAGCTAGTTATTGACATATCTGCGATCTACTCTTTACGTATTGTGAACCATGTATACTGTAATTCATTTTCTTGTGCCACATATGTGAATATGAGCGTGGTGGATGCCTTAGGTTAGAGAATCTCCCTAAGGTGGAGGAGGCTTACAGGGTTGGAGGTGAAGGGCTGAAGTTCATATCTGCTGAGAGACCACAGAGCAGAAGCCTTCTTAAATTGAAGCAGAGGGGATTTAGATTAAACATTTAAAAAACCCAAAACATTCTTTTATAAGGATCCTGAGCCACCAGATTGCATTTACAAGAGAGTTAATAAAATAGCACAGTTTATAGGAAAGCAGGCGCAAGAAGCAAATGATTTTTTAGACTTCTTGTAACACTTGAGATAATAAGATTTGATCTTTTTATATATGCATACATGTGAATTCAACAAGGACTTTTTTTTTTTGCCATTTTCTACTTGCCATCCTTACTGTATGCTGATACATTTGAGTCGTTCTATTTTACCAGTCATTTCTGATTGTGTGGATTGCATTTTGAATTCAGTTAAGCACAGTTTATTTCTAGTAAACTATTCATTAACAACAGCAAGATCAGAATTTACAAGTTAATTAACTTTACCAGAGGTATGAACCACAGGTCTATTTGGGGTTTCAGGGTTTTAAATCTTTCAGAGAAAAATATCATAAGTGTTTGGAATGGGGTCAGATATTCTTTAAATATAATGCTTTTTTTCATAAATCACAACTGAAATATCAAAGAGCTTTACCTAGCATTTACTCATAAATACTGCTGAGGTGTTTTATGAAGCAATAATCCCCCTCTCTAGTGGATTAACTGTGAGGTTGATAGCTGGGTTTCACCACCAGGATGCCAGATGATTGTCCTGTAAACAGTTCAAGAGTATTGTTATTGGCAGTGTATAGTGTCCTTGGAATCCATTATGACTTGCATGTTTAAAAGTAAGTTACAAGTGAAAATGCTTACATACCTGAATTGGATAT
>JAQZBX010005588.1:0-37917 GCA_029593785.1 Cabassous unicinctus
AACAACAAGAAGGAGAAAGAGGAAAGAAAGAGAAAGTAAAAGGAAAGAAAGGAGGGAGGAAGGGAGGAAGGAAAGAGAGAGGAGAGAGAGAGAAGAGGAAGAAAATAAAAGAATGAAAATAAAAAGAAGAGAAAGGACCAACCCCTCTGTACCCCTAACCCTGACACACAGACACACACAGACATGCACAGGGAAGTGAGAGGCAGTTGGACGAACTCCAGACCAGTATCTTCCAAGGACAGGACCAGAGAGCCCTGAGACAGTTCATCTCAGAGAGGGTGATTAATCCAGGGCTCAGGCCCCCAGAGTAAAGGTCCTCCACTCCTCCAGAGGCCATCTGTGCACTTAAGAGGCAGGAAGTACCTTTGAAGCCCTAGCTGCCACACTCTGAAGCCACAGAGCTGCAATGATGTCCAGGGGAAGGAGAGAAGTGTCTGAGTAGAAACAAACCAGAGCCTGGCAGGACACCTGTGGTATACCACCTCTCTCACCAAGCAGACCCAGAACTCAGCTGGATGAGCTAGTGAGGATCTCTTGAGCCTCTTAGAAGGAAAATTCCGAGCTCACCAGGTATGGTAGGTCGGATCATATAACACCCTGCACCCCCCAAAATACATGCTCTTAATCTGCATTCCTATGGATGTGAATTCCATTGTAAATAGGATTTCTTAAGAGGTTATTTTCAGTTGAAGTGTGGCCCAACTGAATGAGCCCTCTACAAACAGAAGATATTCAGAGAGAAAGCCAAGGGGAGGGACTGGAAGCCGGAAGTCATGGCACCCTGAACCCAGAAGAGAAAGTAGAGGACCTTGCCAAGAGAAAGTCAAGAAGTACAAGGATTGCCGGCAGCCAGAACACTCCCAATCCCAGGAGAAAGCAATCCGTCCAGCCTCTGAAACCATGAGCTAGCCAAACCGTTGTGTGGCGTTTGTCATAGCAGCTGAGAAACTAAGACACCAGATAATGGGATCCACAGAATAGAAGGAAAAAGGAGAGGAGGGGAAGGAGGCAGCTTGGCCAATGGAGCTTAGTGACTCCTTGGTGCCAGTTACCATCCCTTGTCATCTAGAGTTACAGGCTTTGTTTGGTCCACTCAGCATTTAAAAGCTGTAAAATGGTCGCCAACATCTGAAACCCAGGAGCTTTTACATAAAAGTCAGAACTTATGGTTCCTCTTGGAAATTTGGGAAGATGACATTACCTGAGCCAGCTTTCCCACACGGGAACAATTGACTGGAGCTGGGTAGCAGCGTCTCCCTTAGACAGGGCCACCTTGCAGTGATCACTCCCTTCAATTGCTTGCCTTTGCTACTCTGACATTTGATAACTCCTTTACTCCTTACACAAATCTAAGATGTGGAAATTATGTCTATTTTACTGAAGAGGAAACAAAAGCCTAGAGGCTTGCCTGACATCTGCATCTATAAGTAGCAGAGCCAGGATTCAAACTTCTGACTTCAGAGCCTATGCCATGGCACCAGGATGGAGTCACAGAATCAGGAATTGGTGAGTCGTCTTCCAAGATGCTGGAGCCCCAGATGGTGGCTACCTGGGCCCTGTTAACAGAGTGTAGGACAGCAGCAGGGGCATGAGAGGGTTCTCCATCTATAAATTTAGGAAGGTGTAGAAGCTCAAGTGTTTTAATCTTCTTAGCCCTGCCTAGCCTGAGGCAAGGCCAGTATGAAGGGGGATGGGCATAAACTGAGGCAGCATACCCCAACCCCATTTCCTCACTTGGACCAAAGCAGCTAGCTTTTTTCTGTCTTCCATGTCAGTGTTCCATTTAAAGTATCCTTTGGGCAAAAAGGGATTTTGCTGCTCAAAAATAATTTGAAAAAAAAATAGACATTTTTGGTTTGTGTCAAAAAGCCATATATGTATGTATATATATATTTATTGCAGCTAAAAAGCTATCACCCAGAACTGTCAAATGAGCCCTGTGTGCCACGGCTGGCCTCTTATCTTCAGCTTTCAGGAGGGGCCTCCTGCTAGCTTTGCCTCCCCCCACAGCTCCTGAAATGGAGCCCCCCTTCCAGGACTCCAAGCAGGGCCCAGAATTTCTTTTTGGTTGGATTTGCATAAAAAGCTTCATTGAATGAGATTCACTGAGATTCACTGAATGCAGGTGAGATTCACAGAGTTCCCCAGGGCAATGATTTTCTCTTTGAATTTCATTTTCTCTTGAGAAGCAAACACTTTATTTCTCTGGCTTTCTCCCTCCACCAGGCCTGAGCTCCCTTCCTGTTCAACACATACACGTGCAAACAGCCATGGCCTACAGGAAAGTCTGGCCAGGATGGAAAGGAAAAGCTCTCAGCCCGCTGACAGTAGAAGCATGTGCCTTTTATTTGAGTGGTCTCCATGGAAACATTAGTGAGACCCCACCCTGGTGTTACTAAGCCTGCTTTCAAGGACTGAGGCCCAGGAACCTGTGCATGTAACGAATTCCTCAGGAGAGTCTGTAGTCTGTCCAGACTTGGGACCCCTGAGGAAAACCCTCCCTCGCTGTCCCTAGGTAGCACATACAGTCTTGGCAGAGATCTTCTGACACAGTGTCACCCAGACATCCTGATCCACCCTGTGTGGGAGGAGTGACTCTAACAGGAGTCTAGCATCACCACAGGGGAGTAGGTAGATCTCCAAAGTAGATCCTCCCAGCAACCCCCAAGCATAACATGGAGACACCTGCCGCTCTACTCAGAGGATCAGACCCACCAAGACATCCTCTGAAACATCTAGACAGTTATGGCCCAGGGCACTGAGGATGGAATGAACTGGGAAGAACTCAGCAACTTGTTTCCCACTTTCCTGGCTGGACCAGGCATCCTAAGCATTCTCCATGGAACTCCCTCTGTATTATTAAGGCCCCAGCCCCACTTCTCTTTTCTGGGGTCAGCCTCTCACACTCCTCCTCTCCTTCCATATCCAGCCAACCACCTCCCCTTCCCTCCAACCAGCCCCATCTGTTCCCCTGCTCCCCGACCTGCTCTGTGTCCTAGGTGTTTGTCCACCCCTACCTCCCTCGATCCTACATTGCACCCCTCCAGGCCAGTATGTTAACCCCAGCAGGAACAACAGCCAACATTTATTGAACAGTTATGACTCAAGTACTGCTATTCACTTCATTTAATTATCACAATCACCCCACCATGAAGTAGGTCTCATTATTATCCCATTTTATAGTTGAGAAAACTGAGGTTTAGCAAGGTAAACAAGGTCAAACAATTTATAAGTGGGAAAGCCAGTCTTCATGCTCGAGTCTGTCTTATGTATTTCATACCCCTTATCCCTACCTGACATTTATCTATTTATTTGATAATTGTCAATCTAGAATGTAGAATCCCTGAGGGCTGGGACTCTGTCTTATTCCCCAGTTTCTATATCAGTATTGATACCTACTTGTTACTGAATAAATATTTGTTAAGGGAATAAATGAAGTAAAGGCAAAGTAAAATTCCTGTTCTACTTTTTAAATTGTTTATTAATTCTCAAATAGGCAGTTCACATGATTAAAAAAAAAATCAAGCAGGAGCGGGTGTAGCTCAGTGGTTGAGCGCCTGTTTCCCATGTATGAGGTCCCGGGTTCAATCCCTGGTACCACCTAAACAAAAATAAAAATAAAAATAAATGAAGCATAACAAAAAGGTTCAGTGAAAAACACTGATCCTAGACACCCAGTTCCTTCCTTCCTTCCCCCAAGGTTATGAGGCTTTTGTGTATCCTCGCAGAGATATTCTAAGATTCTACACATGTGCGTGTATACATAAGCACATCTGTGATGGATGCCTGTGGTTATTGCTTCAGGAAATCTGTTCTGCAACTAGATTTTTTTCACTTAACATGTCTTTGGGAATGTCCAGCTCAGTATAAATATATACACATATCCTTATGCTATTAACCATCACATTAAGCTTCACCTCCATCATATAGGTTCCAGACATGTCACTAGAAACTTTTTGAGACTTGGGTAATAAATAACTGGCATCATGAAATGACACAAAATCTCAGAGCAGGGAGAGACCTTTGAGATGGTCTGGTTCACTCCCCTCATGTTGAGTGAGGAAACTGAGGCCCAGGGGGAGGCACAAATAGACATTTCCAGAATGATGTAGGGGGGTCGTTGCAGATCTGGGGCTAGAATCAGGCCTCTGGAATCCTTGGCCAGGCTCCTGCTGCCCTGGTTTCCTCTCCACCTTGCAGGCTCTGAAGAAATCATAGCCAGTTCCCAACAGAGAGCATGCTGGTTAGTTTTGACAACGGCACTACCCTCCCAGGCAGGCTGGGGTGAGAGCAATTATGTAGGTCGCTTGGTAATCAGAAAAGAGAGCTCAAGCCCTTTAAATTCTGGCTGTTTCATTTGGTCCCAGAAGATTGGATTAGCATCAACTGCCTGCACTGAGCTAGGAGATAAAAGACCCACACCAAAAGAGAACATGCGCCTGAAATGAAGAACCAAGGCATCTCACTCGGTGAAGGCTCAGCTCTGGCATCTGGGACCTCCAGAGCTCATCGGCAGCTTCCAGGAGTCCACACCTTCTCCCCTTGTAAGCAGGATCACAGGTGGAAATGGGGGGAGCAGAGGCAAAGATGAAGGAGCAAGTTTTTTCATCTGCAGGACTTGGGCATTCTCTGCCTAGACTGAACCCTTGCCTGGCACGCTTTCTTCTTCTCTTGCAAATGACTACCTACCTCAGATTAAGGGTGGCAGCCTCCAGGTAACCTCCTCTGACTCCTTCTGAGCCACAGCAAGGCCCCTCCTACCGCTCCCAAGCCCTGTACATCACTCCCCCCAAAACACTGTATTGCTATTCCCTGCTTAACTGCCTGCTTCTGCATCCCCTATACTCTATGTTCCTATTTGAGACCAAGAGCATTTTCCATCCGGGCCATTGCTTACCTCCCACACCCAGCTTAGTGCCTAGCACAGAGGGGGCTCAGTAACATTTTGTGAGTGAATGGCCTGCTTTCCCTCTTAGCCAACTCTACACTCTGCCAGGACCCACAGATCTGCTTTGTCTTTCTGGTCCTGTCTGCAACCCTGCTGTCACCAGGCCAGCACAGTTGCCACTAACCCTGGAAGAACTTTTCTTTACTAGTTCATAGGGTTTTTCCAGGCTGTTGGGGAAAACTAGAAATGTCTCCCTGGAAAAGACTTAAAGATCATTGCGGGGGCAGAGGGTGGGTGGAGGATTGGCCAAGGTCACAGTCTGTTTAGGGCAGAAACAGGAAAGAAACCTGGGCCTCCAAACTCAACTTGCAAAATAATTTCCCTAGTTTAACCCAGTGGTACTTATGAAGCCAAGTAATAAGACTTGTTTAGATGGAATTTTATAATCATAAAATTCATAACCCAACTTGAATTTGGGATTTTGCTTGTCACTAACATTAAGTCTCCTACCCTGTTGTGTATTGGGAAGTAGGATAGCAAGCAAGGGTAGGGCTCAGGTGATCTGTCTCTGGCCTCAGCCCTGCCACAAATGGGCAAGCCATTTCCCCTTCTTAAAGAACAGTGGGCCTGACCATAGCATAAGCTTTAGAGGGAGAATTGTGGAAAATAAGACTGGAAAGGAAGGGTGCAGCCCCATCAAGGAGATCTGGGAACGTCCCATGAGCGAAACCTTATTTGGAAAGCAATGGGGAGGCTCTGAAGATGTTTGAGCAGGAGATGACCATGGGCCAGAGCCCCTACGGAACACTTGGCTAACAAACCTGGGTAGAGAAGTGACCATTTCATGTGAGGCTGTAACCTTACTGTCTGGAGGGGAGGCTAACGTCCCAGTACCTCTCAGGTGACAGCAATCTCAGCTTCCCTAATGATTCTCATTTCACAAGCTCAGGGTTTCCTGAGGGAGAGATTAGAGCAAAGCAGAAAGATTCCCCAGGTAAGTCATTAGCGGACAGCTGGAATTTCCAGGGAGCACTTTGATGAATAAATCTGCCCTGAGAGGCCAGTTCTCCACAAAACTTGTCACAAGGCTCTGGGGAATCTCCCCCAGTTTGTGCTGTGGAACCTGGCCTTGCAGGAGGGGACACTGAGTGGAACCAGAGAAAGGCCCCAGAAGGGCCATTCTTCATCCTGCCCTGGTTTCAGGGAGAAGAAATGGTTCCTGCAGGGGAGCTCAATCATGCTGGAACATTGTGTCACCACTGACAGTTCTGTTTACCAGTGTGGCTTCAGGGCTGTGGTAGGGGCAATAGGCTTGGCCCACAGACAACTATTGTTCTGGGCCCAGCCCTGTCATTTCCGTATCCATTGATTTGGACCAATTCAGGGATAGCAAAGGGATTTCATCTCCCCTTTTTAATGCTGTTAGTGACTGACAGGCACATTGTGTGAAGAGTGATTCTGAGGCTACCCCCAGGAAAGGATGCAGCAGCCTATCAGGTTCTCCAGAAGAGGGAGAAGACTGATGCATTGGTTTCCTTTTGCTGCTTTAGCAAATGACCACAAACACAGTGGCTTAAAATAACACAAATTTATTCTCTTACCCTCCTGGAGGTCAGAAGTTCAAAATCAGTTTCCTTGGGCTGTTAGCAGGGCTGCTTCCTTCTGGAGGCTCTGAGGGGAGAATCTGTTTCCTGGCCTCTTTTCAGCTTCTAGCAGCCACCTGTATTCCTTAGCTGCGGCCCCTCTCTCCATCTTCAATTACATCACTCCAATCTCTTCTTCAGTCTTCTCTTCTTCTGTAGTTAAATCTCCTTCTGTGTCCTACTTATAAGGACACTTGTGGTTACACTTAAGGGCTACCCAGATAATCCAGGATAATCTCCATCTCAAGATCCTTAACTTAATAACACCTGCAAAGCCCCTTTTGCCATACAAAGTAACACAGGTTCTGGGGATTAGGATATGGATATCTTTGGGGGATCCATTATTGAGCCGACCACACCCGACTTGTGGCACTAATTTGCAATCCCTAGAATCACCTAGAATTAGAGCTGGAATGGCATAATGGAATAACTCTTAAGTTAGCGTTTGAAGCCTGGCATATGGGAGCTGTAACATAGAAAAAGATTGCACGTGGCGTTTTCTCTGTTTCAAGAACCATGCCAGCCTCATTGAAATTCCACATCTCACTGCCTTCTTCTGACACTGCATCATTTACAACACTCCCGAGGCTAGTATAGTGACTCATTATTATTAGTTAATGAAGCATCTAAGGCCTAAACCCACAGTCAGCAGCTGGGATAAAGAGTGAGGACAGAGCAGGATTGCAGGGAGCTCTGTAGCTGGGATGCAGACCAAAGAGGAGACACAGGCCGTGCTGTCTTTGGACATCCATTTCACAAACATTTACTGAGCACTTAGTATGTGTCAGGAACTCTGGGTACAAAAGGAATAAGGGCCACATAGGTGGTCCTTGCCCTCAGAGAACTTACAGGCAAATGGGATAGACAGACATGTACATGAGTATACCAAGAAAACTGCTCAGAAAGAGGTGGGTTCTGGGAAAGCACATAGGACAGTCTGTCTCAGAGAATCAGGAGATTCCCAGGGGAGGAAACAGTTGAATTGGGATTTGAAGAACGATTAGACATTCTGAGATTTGAAAAGGGAAGGGAAGAGTGTTTGGGTGGGAAAAATAACAGGTGCTAAGGGGAATAGTGAACAAGCCTGTTTTTGTTTTTGTTTTTTCAGTCTGAGTGAAATGGAGAGAGATTCTGGCAGGAGGAACTGAGGATCTGGAAAGGTTCCCTTCAGAAAAGGGCAGTGGCAAGGAGGTGACATTTGGCTGGGTAATGGGAACATGGGTAGACCCTTCAGGGGAGCCTGGCTTTGGGAATAAGGAGCCAAACCAAACCACCCTTTGAGTAGATACACCAGACTGCAAGGAAAGGCCAAAGCTGAAATTGTAAAGACAGACGACTTGGTTTCAAATCTCAGCTCCGCCACTTATGAGCTCTGTGACTCCGGGCAAGTTCCTTAACCCCTCTGGGTCTCAGTTTCTTCATCTGTAAAATGGGAAAAAGAATAACTGCCTGTTGGGCTGGCTGTGAGGTGGGGGCCTTATCTGTCTTGTTTTCTGCTGTACACCTAGCATCTGGCACATGTTTGTAAAATGAATGAATAAATGTCTAGAAAATGCTTGGCATGATGTCTGACAAATATTGTGTTTAGTAAAGTGATTTTGTATTTAAAAATTCACTGATCTGGCCCATCCCCCATGTAACACTTAGGTGCTTGCTAATATTCCTGATAAGTGGTCACCTCTCAAGTGGTCATGGCAGCATGCGATCATGGGAAAGAGCCCTGAACTTGGAGCTGAGGTAGGGGGAGAGCTTGATTCCAGTCCTGACTTTGTCACTAATGAACTGTAGTTCTGGGAACACCCACGTCCTGGTCCACGCACCGTGGCTTCCTTCAAGTTATATCCCAACCCAGCTCTGTCTCACTCTCAGGCAAGGTCACTGAGGACTGAGAAAGGACACCAGGCCTCTTGGGCTCCTTGATGTACTCCATGCCCCTCCCCCTCCTGCTCAATCAGGAGCTCCACAGACCCTCCAGAACCTTTTATGAGTCTTGCACCATAGAAAGAGCAGTCTTGGATATGCCGCTACCCATGAGCTATGTGACCTCACAGCAAGTTTAATCTCTCTGACCTCAGTTTTTTACCAGGCATAAGAGCTACCTGGGTTTAAATTCCGGTTCCATCACTCTTCAGCTATGTGACTTCAGGAACATTCTTAACTTCTCTGTGTATCAATTTCTTCATAGGTAACATGTGCATAATAGCACCTCCTCCCAGGGCTGCTGTAGCCAGGCCCCAACCTGAAGTTTGGGTCCCACCTCAGGGTCTTGCAGGTGTCCTTCCTGGGGCTGTCCAGCTGCTAATCAAAACTGTGCTGAGTCTTGTGGCTCTCAGAACCAGTCTTTGGGACCCCGGTGCCCAGGTTTTCCATCCAGTTTATTGATGGAGGCTGGGAGGGCCCCTCTGGAGGAAGCCTCTGAAGGCTGACCCTTCTTACTTCCTCATCAAAGGAATAACAAATGCCTCAAACCAGAGACCACTGAGCCCAGAGCGATAAATATTTTGAAAGAAAGGGCTTTGAAGGGAATCCTCTTAATCCCTCTCTGTCTTTAGGTTTCACTTTAATAAGCTACCATTAATTGTTGTGGTCCCTCAAGTAAAAGAAGGCGGTGGCTTTCCTTTCAGGTGTCTCAGGAGACTTCCTTCACATCCCTCAACAAGTGTGGTGTGAAGTGAGAGGTATCCCCTGAGGCCGCAGGGAGAGAAGGACTTGATCAGGAACAGCCCTACTGTCAGTCTTCAGTGTGCCTTCCCTCTCTCTCTCATGTGGGTGCTCACACTCATACACACTTGCACATATTCATTCTTACAACTGTGTAGCTCCTCCACTAGTTGTTTGTGACCTCGATCCTAAACTAGAATAACACAGTTGTTAAGGATGTGGGCTCTGAGTGACGTGGCCCAGGGCTGGGTTTCCTGACAAGGCAATCTTGGGCAAGCTTCTCAAGTCCTCTGTGAGCATCAGTTTCCTCATCTGTAAAAGGGGAAATAATAGTACCTGCATGATAAGGTATTGCAAGGATGAAATGAAATGAGAAGTGTAAATAAAGCACTGAGCACCGGTCCCCAGCACCTGGTGAGTGCTTGTTAAGTAGAAGCCATTATTATTTTGTTGCTGTTGTTTCCATAAGGAGGTAAACTCTGTAAAGACAGGGAATTGTCACCGTTGTTTACCACTATATCCCCATCACCTAGGGCAGTGGCTGGCATGTAGTCAGTGCTCATTAAATATTTGGAGAATCAATTACTGATCACTCTTCTTGGAAGTATGGCTTAATTCTACACCCCCTGCCCCTCCCCCCCCCTCCTGATTTAATGAGCTCTCCTCTGGGCTCCCACAGCACCTAGACACAATAATTATCACAAGACCTTCCTCTGTGCCAGGCACTGAGCTGAGGGCCTTCTTCTATGCTGATTTTCTTGCCTCTGCTGCGCCCCGCCTCCCCCCAAGATTATGTGTTTCTTGAGAAGACTGGGGGTTGTACCTCAGAGTGGGTGTCCAGCAAGCATTTTCTGGAGAAGTGGTTAGCGAGCAGCCCATTATTGTCCCCGTTTTACACATGAGGAAAGTGAGTCCCAAAGGGGTTAGCACACTTGTCCAGAGCTGAAGAAGAGTCCAAGGCCACAGAAGACCTGGCAAGCACTGTTTCTGCCCCGCTCTGCCATCTTCCCCTCAATGGTAGCTCGGCACGGACAGGTCCACAGACACTAGCAGATAGTGAGCTAAACCAGAAGGGGAGAGAACTGGCTCATCCAACGTTAATTCCACAGCCACCTCTCTCATCACGTGGGAGGGTCACTATGCCACCAGGATGTGCTTTTCATTAAGGCAGGACTCCCTCACAGGCAGTCTTTGAAATGTCAATTTTAATTAAAACCCTAACTCTACTAAACACACCATAAATCAAACCAGGTAAGAACAGCTTCCTACTGGATGAACTTCTCACATGCATCAGTAGACATAATTGTTTCCCTCTACAGGGCATGTTCAGGAACAGCCAGGCTACCAGGCAGTCTCATTTAGAGAAGGTCCTTGGCCACAGTCCTCAACATCACTGACTCCAGATTTCCAAAGACAGCCCAGAGTGGGGACACCTGGGTTCCAGTCCCATCTCAGCTGCTAACATGGAGCTGGTGCTTAACCAAATGCAATCAGAGAATTGTCTGCATTAGAAGGGATTCATGTCATTTTACAAATGGGGAAATTGAGTCCTAGAGAGAGAGGCACTGTTAGTAGCAGGAACCAGGGTCTCTTATCTTCCACCCATCATCCTGACTTTGCCAACTAGTAGCTGCATATCCTTGGGCAATCTGCTATGAAATGGAAGAGGTTGGACTAAGCAGTGGTTCTCAACCCTGGCTGCACATTAAAATCATCTAGGGAGTTTTCAAAAAATCCTGGTGCCTGGGCCCCACCTTAGACCAATTCATCAGAATCTCTGGGCTCTTGATATCAGTGCTTTATAAAGCTCTTCAGGTGATTCCAATGTGCTTCCAGGATTAAGAACCAATAGACTAGATAATCACTAAGTCTCTTTTTTGCTCTAAAATTTTGAGTTTAGAATTCCATTGCCTGAAACACTGTTTCCATCATATACCCCTACCCCCACCACATATACACACACACACCCCCCACATTGACTTGGACTTCAAGTCCAAGTTTAAATATATCCCTTCTTTAGACAGTGTTTGGGAGGCACTATCTGAGTCCTTCCCTCTTGTAGCCTGAAGCACACTTCACAGTAATTATAGTTTATGGCTATTTTCCTGTAAACTGAGAGTGACAATAGAGACAAGCCTCAAGATGGGTCTCTATTATCCCCATCTCCTCATACTCACGCCCTTGAGTGTGGGTAGCACAGACCTGTAATTTGCTTCTCTCCTGTACAATATGGCAAGGGTGATGGGGTGTCAGTTCTGTGATTACTTTACCTGAGGTTGTAATGCTTGTTTTGCTAGGTTACTTCCTCCCTTGCTAGCTTTGATGAAGTGAGTGGCCATGCTGGGGAGGGCCACATGGTGAGGGGCCAGCCTCCCTACTCCCAAAGTCTGCAAGAATCCTACCAACAGCCACATGAGGTTAGAGACAGATCTTTCCCCAGATGAGTCTTCAGCTGAGAATCTGGTCTTGACCAAAACCTTGACTACAGTCTTGCTGAGAACCCAGATAAACCATGCTCAGACTCCTGACCCACAGAAACTCTGAGATCATACATGTGTGCTGTATTAAGCTGCTAAATTGGTGGTAATATTGTTATGCAGCAATCGGTGACACACTGACCCTGTCTTGTTCAACTACTACATCCTTGGCATCTAGCACAATGCATGACATACAATAGGAGCTCAAAAATATTTGGCAACTGGCAAATGGATGTGGCTCAAGCGATTGGGCTCCTGTCTGCTATACGAGGTCCAGGGTTCACTTCCCGGGGCCTGCTGGTGAAAAGCAAGCTGGCCGGCACAGAGATCTGATGCAACAATATGACACAACAAAAAGAGACAGGAGAGACAACAAGAGTCACAGCAGACCAGGGAGCTGAGGTGGTGCAAGAGATTGAACGCCTCTCTCCCACTCTGGAAGGTACCAGGATCAGTTCCCGGTGCCACCTAAAGAGAGAAAAGCAGAGAAGAACACACAGAGAGCAGACAGTGAGCACAAAACAATGGGGGGATAGTGGGTAGGGAATATATAAATAAAAAAATGTTTTTGAAAAATTTGACAAGTAAAGTAAATAACTAATCAGAGTACAACATTAAGTTCTTCAGATCCAATATTTGCCCAACTGACTTTCATTCCTCTGCCTAATGCAGGGGTTCTTAACCTTTTTTGTTCCATGGACCCATTTGCCAGTCAGGTGAAAACCACGGACCCCTTACTAAGTCCACACTATACTGTGTATTATTTAATAAATATATCACACCTGCACCAACACGTCCTCACAAGAATAATGGTTTTTTTGAATTTCAATTCAAGCTCATGGACCCCTTGTTAAGAACCCCTGGCCCAGTGAAAAGCTAATAGTTCAAAACTGAATGTCAGCCCATCAAGCAAAGGCTGTACTCAAAAACCTTTCACTCTTGTTCGGGGGGACAGTGGGAAGCTTACACTGTTACTATGAAAACGGTGATCCAGGCTTAATGAAATCAATGTGTGGTTAAATAACTGTTTGCTGAGTGTAAATTGTTATTGTTATTGAAAGACCATTTCCTTTGCTAGATAAATGCAGTGTGGTGTTCCAGATGAGAGAGCAATCATGGCGTTATTGATCTGTAATCATTCCACATATACTAAGGAAGGCATTGACCACTGTGGTCTGGCTTTTTGAAGGCCCTGGCCCTCAGTTACAGCCCCCACCTGGGCTCTCCTACACAGACAGTCCTGGCTTTTAGGCATGCTCAGGTCAGTTGCTCAAAGCAAACTGCTATAAGGCAGCACTCTGCCTGGGCATTTACTGTTGCTTCTGTGGCTTGGACAGGGACACACACTGAAAAAATTAGAAAGCAGAGAGCACATCCACTTTCTGCCTCTTGAGGCTACTGCCAGTCTCAAGCTGTTTTGGCCAGTCTCTGCAGTGCCTTGACTGGACTCTGCAGGGTCAGGAATTGTTCCCTGAGGTCCCCAGACTTTCCAAGGTCACTGGAGAGTCACTGATGGAGAGAAAGGCAGGATCATGAGGCAGGACCTCACTGGCCTCTGTTTGATTTCAGGGCAGCTTGTTTAAAACACTGTTGACTGACATTCCAATAAAATTCGAGTAAACCAAATGTAACCAGATCTTGAGAATTAGCAGAAATACTCACGGGGCCTTCTGAAAGCACACTGGAGGCCCCTGGGGCAAGAGTGAAGGGAATTTCTACCTTTTGCAACCGATGTTGGGGAGAGTGTGGTGAGAGGCCCGGGAGAGAACTGCCTGGCCTCTTTCCTCACCTGCATCCTGATCCTTGCTCTCTCTCTCCCTGATTCTCAGTTTCCTCACCTGCCCTTGATTATGCCTCAGGTCAGTCATTGCTCCAAGCCACCTATAATTCCCAACCTCCCAAATGACTTTTGCTCCTACCTCCCAACAGCGCGGCCTCCTAACGGAGTCCTCCAATGGGGACTGAGCTACTCACAGCAATAACAACAGCAGTGACAGGAGTTTCCATTTTTTGGCTGCTTACCCAGTGCAGTGTGCTAGGCTCCTCATGTACATGATCTCACTTAATACTTATGGTAATCCAGGGAGAAAGGGTCCATTCCTGCTTTATAGGTAAGGAAACTGAGCCTTAAAGAGGTCTAAAACATGTTTCATGTCACACGAAACACAGAGAAAGAACATTTACAGGTTTCTATATAGCTGACATCTAACGTAAAACTTCCCAATTTTTCCATTTCCTTACCTGTAAAACAAGGACAATGCAAAGTATATAAGGATTGATTCATTCATTCAAGCATGAAATGTTTATTGAGAACTAATCACTGTTCTAAGTGTTGGGGATACAGTTGTGAGAAAAAGCTCCTCGTGGAGCTTACAATGAAATTATTATACAAATATACTTAATATTTATACTGTAAAAAGTACAATGAATGATATGTATATACTACTATAGAAGCATATAATAATGGGAATTGACCAAGAAAGGGGGATCAGGGATGGATTCTACTTCTACTAAGTGAAGTAGAAAGGGAAGCACTGTCTAGGTAGAGGGAACAGTATGTGCAAAGGCCCTGTGGTAGGAGAGCATGGAGAGAGTACAAGGGCTAGCAGATGACTGGTGAGGGCAAGAAGCAGAAAAGGTAAGAATGTTGTATGAGGTCATATTAAAGAGACAGGCCTAATCTGCTCCTGGTCAGGGCAAGAGCCTAGGCTTCAACAGTTAGCAAGACAAGGTCTCTGCTTTAATGGTGCTTATAGCCTTGTAGGACGGTAAAGAAGCAGAAAAATGAAAAAATAAAAACATTTCAGATTGCAGTAAAAGCTATGAAGAAAGTAAAATGAGGTAATTCGATACAGTAAGTAATGTCAAACTAGGGAATTCATACCAGTCCTTCACAGAGAACAATGAAAAAGGTTAGACACATTTTATTAAAAATATGCTTGACTTCCAGGAAGGTGGCAGACTAGTAAGACATGGGAATCTCTTATCCAGAAAAATAGCTAGAGGACAGGCTGCACACCACCCAGACGAGAGAGGGACAAAAGAGGGAAATCGCGATGACAGAACTGTGAGTTGGAACCAGCAGCGCTTGATGCTGCCGGCACCCTCCGTCACACTAAAGAGCTTTAGGACTTTCAGGCCTCTGGGCCTGTGACTACAGACAAAGGGGGCTCCAGGGATCTACCACCCCAGGAAAGGGGAGAGAGAGGGACACAGCCTAAGGCTGACTCAGCTTTTGACTCACAAATTTGGTCTGCTGAGTCCCAAGAGCCCATCCAGGCCGGGTGGGGCTGTGCCATTGTTTGCCTTGGAGCCTGCAAAGGGCTAAAGATATACAACCCTCCGAATCTCCTTCTCTACTAACAGGGACTGATTGTTGAAGACTCAGAGGGGAGTGGAAATATTTCCTAGCCCAGAAAAAGGAGGAGGCTGCCAGAGAAGGCTAGAGAACTATCTCAGAGAAAATTTGAATTACAAGGCTCCTAGCCTCCAGACAGGAAGCTGTATCACATTGATCTGGTCTGTGTTACAACAAATACACTCTGACCAGGCATTGAATTGAGAGCTGCCAAAGAGCACCATCTCCTGGCAGACCAAAGAATTGCACACAAGAAAATTAAAAATAAGTAGGAGAGGCTTTTTCTGACCTCCATAGCCTCTCTCCCCAAGGCCCTAGGAAGTGACTCTACAACCAATTACTGGGTTCCATGCCCAGTTTTGAGCAACCAGCAGGACAATCCTAACAATCCAGGTCAAGCCAAAAATCAAAGAGCTGTGGTAACTCACAGCCTCCTGCCACTAAATCCCTATAAAGAGAAAGAGGTTGAGCACCTGAGTAAACTACATCCTAACCAGATGCCTAAACACCAGCAAAAAATACGAGCCATACTAAGAAAATAGAAGACATGGCCCAAGAAAAGGAATACATCAAAGTCCTAGAAGAGATGTCGAATTTGAGAGAACTGATCAGTGAGATGAGCACAAATTTCCAAAATCAAATTAATTAGTTGAAAGACAATATAGTTAAAGAGATAAATGATACCAAGAAGACATTGAGTGAACGTAAAGAAGAATTTGAAGTCCTGAACAGAAAAGTAATAGAGCTCATGGGAATGAAAGACACAATAGGTGAGGTCAAAAACACATTTAAGGCATACAACAGCAGATTCGAAATGATAGAAGGAAGAACAAGTGATACCAAAGACAAAGCAGCTAAAATTGAAGAGAGGAAAGAAGAGAGAAAAAAAATGGTAAAAACTGAGCAGGAGCTCAGAGAATTGAATGACAACACAAAACACAACAACATAGGTGTCATGGGAGTTCCAGAAGGAGAAGAGAAGGGAAAAGGGGCAGAAAGAGTGTTTAAGGAAATAACAGCTGAAAATTTCCCAACTCTCACTAAAGAAATGAACTTACATGTCCAAGAAGCATACCATAGCCCAATCAGAATAAATCCAAATAGATCTATGCTAAGACACATATTACTCAGAATGTCAAATGTCAAAGATAGGGGAAGCGGGTGTGGCTCAGTGGATAGAGCCCCCGTTTACCATATGGTGAGGCCCGGGTTCCCGTCCCGAGGCCTCCTTGTGAGGGCACGCCGGCCTGAGCGGTGCGGTGGGCTGATGCAGCAACCTCACGGCAGGAAGCGGGTGTGGCGCAATGGATAGAGCACCCATTTACCATATGAGAGGCCCCGGGTTCGCTTCCCGGCGCCTCCTTGTGAGGGCAGGCCGGCTTGCGCGGCGCCGTGGACTGATGCGGCAAGACCTCACAGCAAGGGGGAGATAAGCAGACACAGAGAAGACACGCAGCGAATGGACACAGCAGCACAAGCAGCAAGGGGGGGATAAATAAATAAAATAAATAAATCTTTAAAAAAAAAAAACAAATGTCAAAGATAAAGAGAAAATTCTCAAAGCAGAAGAGAGAAGCAAATGATCACGTAAAAGGGATGTCCAGTAAGACTTAGCACAGCTTTCTCTTCAGAAACCATGGAGGCGAGAAGACAGTGGTAAGATACAATTAGGAAACTGAAAGAGAAAAACTGCCAGCCGAGAATACTTTATCCAACAAAACTGTCCTTCAAATATGAAGGTGAGTATAAATATTCACAAACAAACAGAAACTAAGAGAGTTTGCAAAAAAGAATTTTGCAGGAAATATTAAAGGAAGCCTTAGAATCTGAAAGAAAAAGACAGGAGAGAGAGGCTTGGAGGAGAGTTTAGAAGAAAGAATAGCAGAAAGGATAACCAAAAGAGTGAAAAGACAGACAAAAACAAGATGACATATGAAAATCAAAGAATAAAATGGAGGAAGTAAATAGTGCATTTACAGTAATATCATTGAATATAAATGGATTAAACTCGCCAGTCAAAAGATACAGGCTGATAGAGTGGATAAAAAAACATGAGCCATCCATATGCTGCTTACAAGAAACTCACCTTAGGCCCAGGGATACAAACTGGCTAAAAGTGAAAGGTTGGAAAAGGATACTCCACGTGAATAGTAACCAGAAAAGAGTAGGGGTAGCTATACTAATATCAGACAAAACAGACTTTAAATGCAAAAAAGTTGTAAGAGATACAGAAGGCCATTATATATTAATAAAAGGGATGATCCACCCAGAAGATATAACAGTCATTAATATCTACACCTAACCAGGGTGCCCCAGAATATATGAGACAAACTCTGGCAAAACAGAAGGGAGAAATAGACATTTCTACAATAATCGTTGGAGACTTCAACACCCCACTCACATCATTAGATAGAACAACTAGACAGAAGATCAACAAGGAAACAGAGAACTTGAACAATATGATAAATGAGTTAGACCTAACAGACATACACAGAACACTGCATCCAAACTCAGCAGGTTATACATTCTTCTCAAGTGCCCATGGATCTCTCTCCAAGATAGACCACATGTTAGGTCACAATGCAGCTCTCAATAAATATAAAAAGATTGAAATTATACAAAGCACCTTCTCAGATCATAATGGAATGAAACTAGAAATCAATAACAGACAGGAAAAAAGTAAATTTGCAATTGTGTGGAGACTGAACAACACACTCCTGAATAATCGGTGGGTCAAAGAAGAAATTGCAAGTGAAATCAGTAAATATATTGAGACAAATGAAAATGAGAATACAGCATATCAAAACTTATGGGAAACAGCGAAGTCAGTCTTGAGAGGGAAATTTAAAGCCCTAAATGCCTATATTTAAAAAAAACAAGAAAGAGCTAAACTCAAAGATTTAACCGAACAACTAGAGAAACTAGAAAAAGAACAGCAAACCAATCCCAAAGCAAGCAGAAGGAAAGAAATCATAAAGATTAGAGCAGAAATAATGGAAATGAGAACAGAAAAACAATAGAGAAAATCAACAAAACCAAAAGCTGGTTCATTGAGAAGATCAATAAAATTGACAAACCCCCTAGCTAGACAAACTAAGAAAAAAAGAGAGAAGATGCAAATAAATACAATCAGAAATTAAAGGGGGGAAGTTACAAATGACCCCACAGAAATAAAAAGAATCCTAAGAGGATATTATATGCCAACAAACTAGACAACCTAGAGGAAATGGACAAATTTCTAGAAATGTACAGCCAACCTACACTGACACTACAAGAAATACAAGAGCTTAACAAACCAATCGCATTTAAGGAGATTGAATCCATCATCAAAAATCTCCCAGCAAAGAAAAGTCCAGAACCAGATGGCTTCACAGGTGAATTCTACCAAGCATTTCGAAAAGAATTAACACCAATCCTGTTTAAACTCTTCCAAAAAATTGAAGAGGAGGGAAAATTACCCAACACATTTTCTGATGCCAACATCACCCTAATACCAAAGCCAGATAAAGATTCTACAAGAAAAGAAAATTATAGGCCTATCTCTCTAATGAACATAGATGCAAAAATTCTCAACAAAATACTTGGAAATCGAATCCAACAGCATATCAAAAGACTTATACATCACGACCAAGTGGGATTTATTCCTGGTATGCAAGGCTGGTTCAACATAAGAAAACCAATCAATGTAATACAACACATTAACAAATTGAAGGGAAAAAACCACATCATCATCTCAATCGATGCAGAAAAGGCATTCAACAAAATCCAGCATCCTTTTTTGATAAATACACTTCAAAAGATAGGAATAAAAGGAAAATTCCTCAATATGCTAAAAGGCATATATGGAAAACCCACAGCCAAAATCATACTCAATGGGGAAAGGTTGAAATCTTTCCCTCTAAGATCGGGAACAAGACAAGGATGCCCACTGTCACCATTGTTGTTGAATATTGTACTAGAAGTTCTAGCTAGGGCAATTAGACAAGAAAAAAAATTAAAGGCATGCAAATAGGAAAAGAGGAAGTAAAACTCTCACTGTTTGCAGATGACATGATCCTGTACTTAGAAAATCCTGAAATATCCACAACACAGCTACTTGAACTAATAAATGAGTTCAACAAAGTGGCAGGATACAAGATCAACACACAAAAATCAGTAATGTTTTTGTACGTTAGTACTAAACAACCTGAGGAGGAAATCAAGGGAGAAATTCCATTTTCAATAGCAACAAAAAGACTCAAATACCTAGGAGTTAATTTAATCAAAGAGGTATGGGACCTATATACAGAAAACTACAAAACAATGCTAAAAGAAATTTTAAAAGACCTAAACAAATGGAAAGACATTCTGTGTTCATGGATTGGAAGAATAAATAACATGAAGATGTCAATCTTACCCAAACTGTTTTATAGATTCATTGCAATACCAATCATAATCCCAACAGCTTACTTCACAGAATTAGAGAAGGCAATTACCAGATTCATCTGGAAGGGTAAGTGCACCTGAATAGCCAAAGACATTCTGAAAAAGAAGAGTGATGTGGGCGGAATTTCACTGCCTGATCTTGAAACATATTACAAAGCTACAGTGGTCAAAACAGCATGGTACTGGCATAAAGATAGATACATTGATCAGTGGAATAGAATTGAGAACCCAGAAATAAACCCTCACCTATACAGTCAACTGGTTTTTGACAAACCTACCAAGCCCACGCTAATGGGAAAAAAACAGTCTTTTCAACAAATGGTGTTGGAAGAACTGGATATCTATAACCAAAAGAATGAAAGAGGACCCCTATCTCACCCCGTATACAAGAATCAATTCAAAATGGATCAAAGATCTAAATATAAAAGCCAGGACCATAAAACTACTAGAAGAAAATGTAGGGAAACATCTTCAAGTCCTTGTAGTAGGTGGTGGTTTCTTGGACCTTACACCCAAAGCACGTGCAACAAAAGGAAAAATAGATAAATGAGACCTCCTCAAAATTAAACACTTTTGCACTTCACAGGACTTTGTCAAAAGGGTGAAAAGGCAGACAACTCAATGGGAAAAAATATTTGGAAGTCACATATCTGATAAGAGTTTAATATCCAGGATATATAGAGATGTTACAATCAACAATAAAAAGACAAATGACCCAATTAAAAAATGGGCAAAAGACTTGAATAGACATTTCTCCAAAGAAGAAACATAAATGGTAAAAAAAAAAAAAATGAAGAAATGCTCAACATCACTCATGATTAGGGAAATGCAAATCAAAACTATAATGAGATATCATTTCACACCTATCAGAATGGCCACTATTAAAAAGACAGAGAGCTACAAGTTTTAGAGAGGATATGGAGAGATAGGAACACTTATTCACTGTTGGTGGGAATGTAGAATGGTACAGCCACTGTGGAGGATTGTTTGGCAGTTCCTAAAAAAGTTGAATATAGACTTGCCACATGACCTCGCAATACCACTACTGGGTATATACCCAGAAGAACTGAGAGCAGTGACATGAACAGACGTCTGCACACCAATGTTCATAGCAATATTATTCACCATTGCCAAAAGTTGGAAACAACTCAGGTGTCCATCAACAGACGAATGGATAAAAAAACTGTGATCTATTCACACGATGGAATATTATGCAGCTGTAAGAAGAAATGAAGTCGTAAAGCATATGACAACATGGATGAACCTGGATTATGTTGAGCGAAGTAAGCCAGACACAAAAGGACAAATACTGTATGAATGCGTTACTATGAACCAAATATATTGTGTAATGTATTAAAAAATATATGCTTGAGTGTGTCAAAGAGCTAACAAGTTTAGTGAAGAATTAATGGACAAATATTCTGGAGAGGGTGGAAATCCAGAGATATGAATCCATAATTTTGTCCTGGAGTACTTTGATAATCCAAATGAGACATCTAAAAGGCTGAGAAGTCCTCTTCAACAGTCTCTCAGGACTGGGAGGACAAACATTGGAGTACGGTAACCATTATTCTGGGTAGAAACCCCAAATCATTGTCTTACAGAAACAGAAGTAAACCAGAAGCAAACCAGACCTCTCACCAACAGCAGCCCATATTAGAAAGAAAATCTTAAAAGCAGCCAGAGAAAATGTGACAATACTTTCAAAGAAGCAAAAATTAGACCAACAGTTCATTTCTCAATAGAAACAATAGAAGACACAGACAATGGAATAATGTAAAATGCTAAAGATGATATCTGCCAAACTAAAATTCTAACCTCGTAAAAATATCCTTCCAAAATGAATATAAAATAAAAGCATTTAAGTCAAATTAAATATAACCTGAGAGAATTTATCACCAGCAGACCTAAAGGAAATGCTATATAGTGTTTTCTCAGGCACTAAAGGAAAATATCCCATATAAATGGAAAGAGAAGTCAGAAGGAATGAAAATGGTAAATGTGTGGCTAAATCTAAATGATTAATTGCTGCATAAAAAATGAAGGCCAAAACAATCTTGAAAAAGAACAAACTTTGAAGACTCACTTTCCAATTATAAAATTTACTACAAAGCTATACAACTCAAAAGAATGTGGTACTTCTACAAGGACAGTCATATGGATCAATGGAATAGAATTGAAAGTCCAGAATTGAATTTTCACGTTTATGACCAATTGATTTTTCACAAGGATGCCAAGTCCACTCAATGGGGAAAGAACAGTCTCTTCCACAAATGGTGCTGGGAAACTGGATATCCACACACAAAAGAATGAAAGTGGACCACCACCTTACACCATCTACAAAAATTAACTCAAAATGGATCTAAGACTTAAATATAAGAGCTAAAGCTATTAAACTCTTAGAAGAAAACATAGGGAGCTATCTTCAGGACCTTGTATTACTTGTATTAGACAAGTAATTCTTAGGCTTTATACCAAAAGCAGGAGTAACAATAGAAAAAAAAATAGATAAATTGGACTTCATTAAAATTTAAAACTTTTGTGTATTAAAGGACATTTTCCAAAAAGTGAATATATAACCTACTGAATGGGAGAAAATATTTGGAAACCATATATATGATAAAGGTTTAATATCCAAAATATATAAAGAACTCCCACAACTCAACAACAAAAAGACAAACAGCCCAATTTTGAAATGGACAAACTACTTGAATAGACATTTCTTCAAAGAAGATATACTAATGGCCAATAAGTGCATGAAAAAATGCTCAATATCATTTGCCATTAGGAAATGTAAATCAGAAAACCACAATGAGATACAACCTCACAACCATTAGGATGATTATTATTAGAAAACAGAACATAACAAGAGTTGACCAGGATGTGGAGATATTGGAATCTTTGTGCATTGCTGGTGGGAATGTAAAATGGTACAGCCATTGAGGAAAACAGTTTAGTGGTTCCTCAAAATTTAAACATAGAACTACAATATGACTCAGCAACTTCACACCTACATATGTACCCAAAAGAACTAAAAGCAAGTACTCAGTTACTTATACACTGATGTTTATCGTAGTATTATTCACAATACCCAAAAGGTGGAAACAACTCAAGTGTCCACCAGCAGATGAATGGATAAACTAAATGAAGGAGAAAGGGAAGCACTGTCTAGGCAGAGACATAAATGCGGTATAATCATACAATGGAATATTTTTCAGCTGTAAGAAGGAATGGAGTTCTGATACATGGATGAACCTTGAAATCATTAGGCTAAGTGAAGTAAGCCAGATACAAAAGGACAAACATTGTATGATTCCACTTATATGAAATATCTAGAATAAGCAAATTTATACAAACAGAAAGTAGATTAGAGGTTACCAGGGGCTGGGGGGAGGAGGGAAGGGAGAGTTATTGCTTAATGGGTATAGAATTTCTGTTTGGGTGATGAAGTTGTGCTAATAGATGGTGTTGATGAAAGTGCAATATTGTAAACATAATCATTGCCATTGAACTTAAAAATAGTTAAAAAGACAAATTTTATGTTATATATGTTACAATAAAAAAAATTTTAATGAGGCACTCTCATGCCATTTAAAATATAGAGAATTAAAATACAGTACAATAACTCAAAGGCAAAAGACTAAAAGCTTTCCCATTGAGATTGGGAATAAGACAAGAATGTCCACTGTCACCACTGTTGTTAAATATAGTGCTAGAGGTCCTAGCTACAGCAATTAGGCAAGAAAAAGAAATAAAAGACATCCAAATCAGAAAGGAAGAAGTAAAACTTTCACTATTTGCAGGTAATATGATCCTATACCTAGAAAGTCCCGAAAAATCTACAAAAAAGTTGCTAGTGCTAATAAACAATTTCAGCAGAGTGGAAGGATACTAGATTAACATGTAAAAATCAGTAGTGTTTCTATACACAAGTAATGCGCAATCTGAGGAGGAAGTCAGAAAAAAAATTCCATTTAAAATAGCGACTAAAATAATCAAATATTTAGGAATAAACCTAACCAAGAATGTAAAGCACTTGTATTGAGAAAACTACAATGCATTGCTAAAAGAAATTTTTCAAAGGCCTAAATAAATGGAAGAACATTTCATGCTCATGGATTGGAAGACTGAATATGATTAAGATGTCAATTCTACCCAAATTGTTATACCAATTTAATGCAATCCTGATAAAAATTTCCCAGGATTTTTTAAAGAAATGGAAAACACAATTATCAATTTTATTTGGAAGGATAAGGGCCCCCAAATAGCCAGAAACATCTTTAAAAGGAAGAGCAAAGTTGGAGGACTCTCACTTCCAGAATTTAAATCATATTACCTACCTACAGTAGTAAAAAGAACATGATACTGGCATAAAGATAGACACATAGACCAATGGAACCGAATTGATGGTTCAGAAACAGACCCCCATATCTATGGTCAAGTGATTTTTGACAATCCTGTCAAACCCACCCAGCTGGGGCAGAACAATCTATTAAACAAATGGTGCTGGGAGAATTGGATATCCATAGCCAAAAGAAAGAAAGAGGACCCCTATCTCCCACCTTACACAAGAATTAACTCAAAATGGATCAAAGACCTAAATATAAAAGCTACAACCATATAGCCCCTAGAAGAAAATATAGGGAAACATCTTCAAGACCAGTGGTAGGTGGTGAATTCTTAAACCTTACACTTAAAGCATGAGCAACAAAAGAAAACATGGATAAATGGGACCTCCTCAAATTTAAACACTTTTGTAATTCAAAGGGAGAAAATATTTGGAAGTCACATATCCAATAAGGGGTTGATTTCCATTCTATATAAAGAGATCATACAAGTCAACAATAAAAGGGCAAGCAATCCAATTTAAAAAGGAGCAAAAGACTTAAATAGACATTTCTCCAAAGAGGAAATACAAATGGCCAAAAAGCACATGAAAATATGTTCAATATCACTAGCTATTAGGGAAATGCAAATCAAAACAACAATGAGATATCATCTCACACCACATAGAATGGCAATTACTGAAAAAAAAAACAGAAAATAATAAGTGCTGGAGATGATGTGGAGAAATAGGAACGCTCCTTCACTGTTGATGGGATTGTAAAATGGTGCAGCCTCTGTGGAAGACAGTCTGGCAGTTCCTCGGGAAGCTAAATATAGAACTGCCATATGATCCAGCAATTCCTCTACTAGGAATATACCCAGAAGAACTGACATGAACAGACATCTGCACACCGATGTTCATAGTGGTATTGTTCACAATTGCCAAAAGATGGAAACAATCCAAGTGTCCTTCAATTGATGGATGGATAAACATAATGTGGCATATACATATTCTTCTGCAGTAAGAAGAAATGAAATTGGGATACACATGATAACATGGATGAACCTTGAAGACATTATGCTAAGTGAAGTAAGCCAGACACAAAGGGACAAATATTTCATTATCTCACTAATATGAACTAAATGCAAAGAATGCATAGAGTTAAAATTTAGAGTATAGGTTATTAGAAGATAAGAGGAGGGCTGAGAAGGGGTACTGATACTTAATATATGTAGAAGTTTTAATTAACTTTACTGTGAAAGTGTGGAAATGGATAGAGTTGATGGCAACACATTATAGTAAGTAGAAGTAATACAGCTGGTTTATAAATGGGATTGTGGCTGAGATGGGTAGTCTAGGGATGTAAATGTCAGTTGAAAGAAAGCTAGAGAATAATCTAGGGACTGAATAACATAGTGAACGCAGAAGTGGATAAGAATTGTGGTTAATAGTACAAATACAAGAATGTCCTTCTATGAACTAGAACAAATGTTGACTATTGCAAGGTGATAAGAATGTGGAGAAGTAGGGGGGAAATACAATTAATGTAACCTATGGACTGTAGTCAACAGCCATACTGTAATATTCTTGCATCAATGCCAAAGATGTACTGTGTTAACAAATGGGGGGTATGGGGAAAATATACCAAATGTACGCTACAGACCATAGTTAGTGGTAAAAGTCTGATGATATTATCTAATAATTTGTAACAAATGTTCCATAACAATGTAGTGTGTAGTGTGTAATGTGTCGGTGGAGGGGTGTTGTATGGGAATACTATACATTTGCATCATTGTTTTGTAAGTTCACAACTTTAATAAAAATATATTTTAAAAAATACAGCACAATAATATCATATAGGTTGGAAAGAAATAGAGTTAAAGTGTTTTGAGTTCCTTGCAGAGTCAAGAAAGTGGGTAAATTTACCAATTAACAGAAGACTTTGATAACTCAAGAATATGTTCTGTAATCTCTAGTATCCTAAAATAATATCAAAGAGTATATAACTTTCAAACTAGCCAAAAAAAGAAAGGACAAATGTAAACCACATAGTAAGATGGTGGATTTAAACCCATAAACTTTTCATTATAGTAATAAATATACAACTCAAAATTTCTCATTTTAACTACATCCAAGTGTACAGTTTAGTAGTATTAATTACATTCACAATATTGTGCTACCAGTACCACCAACCATATAAATATTGACAATATAAATATATGGACTAATTACCCCAATTAAAACAAAGATTGTCAGCCTGTATTAAAACAACAACAAAGACATGTGGTTTACAATTTAAGAAACAATTAACTGAAACTTAAGAGTATACAAAGGTTAAGAGTAAACGGATAGAAAAAAACATATGCCATGCAAACACTAATCAAAAGAAAGCTGGCACAGCTATGTTAATAAACTAAGCTTCGAGACAAAACCCACTATAGAGATAAACAGTCTTTTCATAATGAGAAAAGGCTCACTTCATCAGAGAAAAAGATAATACATTTACATTCACATGTACCCAATTACATGGCCTTAAATATAATATATATGACAAGTCATAGTCATAGCAAAAGATTATAACAGACCTCTCTCAATAACTGATTTTTTTTTTAAAGGAGACAAAAAATCAGCATAAATAGAAAAGATTTGCGAAATACAATTAATAATATGTACCTAATGGGCATAAACAAAACATTGCACTCATCAACTACAGGATAAACATCTTTTCAAACTCACACAGAATAGTTTCAAAAATTGGCTCTATATTGGGCCATAAAGCAAGTTTCTATTACTCTCTAAGGTTAATAAATCATAAAAAGTATATTCTCTGGTCACAATTGTAATCAAGCTATAAATCACTAACAAAGGCATAACTGAAAATCTCCATATATTTGGAAAACAATAACCTCTAAATATTCCATAGTTTCCATTGGATTTTGGATTCAATGGAATCCAGTAGAGTCAACCATAATGGGAATTAGAAAATATCTCAAACTGAATATTAATGAAAATATGACATAGAACATTGAGATAGAGTTTAAAATGTGTTTAGAGGGAGATATATAGCCTCAAATATGTATTTTAGAAAAGAAGAAAGGCTGAAAATAAACTGTCTCAAAACAATGGAAAATGTACAACATATTAATCCAAATGAAGTAGAAAGAAACAATAAAAATAAGAACAGAAGTTAATAAAAGTAGAAAATGACCATACAATAGATAGGATCAATAATGCCCAAAATTGGTCATTTGAAAGACTGAAAACATTGATAAACTCCTGGAAAGACTGATCAAAGGAAAAAGAGAGTAGGAACAATCAATCAATAAAAAGGTGAATATCACTACATATTCTCTAGAATTGAAAATACAATAAAATGAAAGTATAAACAATTTTATACCAATAAGTTTGAAATAAATTAGGTAAAATGAAAACATTTTCAGCTAAACACAAGTTAACAAACCAGACACAAGAAGAAATAGAAAATCTGAATAGGGCTATTCATAATTCATAATTAAAACTCTCTCAGCTATAAGAAGAAATCAATTGGGAAAGCACATGACAACATGGAGGAGACTTGAAGATATTATGTTGAGTGAAATAAGCCAGACATAAAAGGACAAATATTGTATGGTCTAGCTGATACGAAGTAAATACAATGAGTAGACTTAAGGAGTTGGACTATGAAGTGTAGGTTGAAGGGAGACGGAATGTGAGTTGAGAAGGGGGAGCTGATGCTGGATGTACGCAGAATGTTTAATAAGGTCAAATGATAATATATGGCAATGGATGGACTTGGTAACACATTATAATGAGTGTAACAAACATGGTTGATATATGGATGTGACTGTGGCTGAAATGAGTAATCTAGGGCAGGGGTTCTTAACAAGGGGTCCACGGACCCCCAAGGAGTCCAAGGAAAGATTTCAGGGAGTCTATGAGCTTGAATTGAAAAAAATCAACTTATTATCTTTATTTTCTCTGACTTCTAATTGAAATCTAGCATTTCCTTCACTTATGAATGTATGCAATAAATTACGGCAGTATTCATTTCATATCACATTACAGGTGTTGCATATCTCCCGAAAAATCGCTTATGCACATCCGTACTTCAAAATTATGGTAGATGTTAGACCCGATGCTAGTTGATGTCATAAAATTATCTGCTGCTACATTCTGAGAAGGGGTCTGTGGTTTTCACCTGACTGACAAAGGGGTCCGTGGAACAAAAAAGGTTAAGAATCCCTGTTCTAGGGAGATTAATGTTAGTTGGAAGGACAACTGGAGAATAATATAGGGAATGTATAAAAATGATTTTGGTGGTAAATGAGGATTGTGGTTGGTAGAATAAATATAGGAATTTTCTACCCCAAGGTGTTAAGAGTGTGGTCATATATAGAAAATAAAACTAATGTAATTTTTAGAATATAGTTAACAACAGCATTGTAATATTTTTGTAGCAAAAGCAAAGAAGGTACTATATTAATGCTAAAGGTAAAAAAAAAAAAAGAATATGGAGTTTGGTTCTGTGAGATACGAATATGAATAAGCATTTTTCCATTAATAAGGAGACCTTGACTATGTCATTTAACTAATCTGTGTTCATCTGTGTATCTTTCTGAACACTAGAGTACCAGTTGAGTTAGTTGTTGGAATTAGATGGCATAAAAGTGCCTAGACAGAATTTTATAGGAGTAATGCTTCCATAACTTATTGAGCTGTTATTTTATTTTTTTGAATTTGACATAAAGTTTGAATAATAATAATAATAATAACTCTCTGTCAAAGAAAACTCCAGGCCCACATGGCTACACAGGAAATTCTACAAAGTTAGTTAAATAAATTTTCCCAGAAACTAGAAAAAGAGGAAGTACTTCTCTTGGGTTTATTCCTGGACACAAGGTCAAGGTCAGTAGAACATTTAAAAATTAGTGGGAGGTAGTAGATGTGGCTTGGGCAGTTGAACTCCTGCTTCCCACATGGGAGGTCCCGGGTTCGGTTCTCGGTGCCTCCTAAAAACAAAAAAAGCAAACAAGAAAACGAAAATACCAACTTAGAGGAGCCAATGTGGCTCAGTGGTTGAGCTCTGGCTTCCCACATACAAGGTCCTGTGTTCAATCCCCAGCCCTGGTACCTCAAAAAAAAAAAAAAAAATTAGTGGGAAGCAGATGTGGCTCAAGCAATTGGGCTCCTGCCTACCACATGGAAGGACCTGGGTTCAGTTCCTAGTGCCTCCTGGAGAAGATGAGCAAGACAGTGAACTGGAGTGATGGGCAGGTGTGGAGAGCTGATGCAACAAGATGACGCAACAAGGAGATACAAAGAGGAAAGATAATGAGTGACACAACAAAGCAGGGAGGTGAGGTGGCTCAAGTGATTGAGCACCTTTCTCCCACATGGGAGGTCCCAGGTTTGGTTCCCGGTGCCACCTAAAGAGAAGACGAGCAGACACAGAGAGCACACAGGGAATGGACACAGAGAGCAGACAGTGAACACAAACAATGAGGAGGGGGGGAATAAATAAATAAAATAAATCTTTTTAAAAAATTAATGTAATTCACTACATTAACTGAATAAAGGAGAAAAATCAAATATCTCAATAGGAACAGAAAATGCATACAATAAAATTCAATATCTAGGTTTGATATAAAATTCTTAGAAAACCAAGAATAAAAGGCAACATCCTTAATTTGATAAAAGATGTCTAGACCTAAATCTGAAAGGCAAAACAACAGAGCTTCAAAAAGACAATACAGAAGAATTCCCTTTGAGAGAGAGATATTTTAAACAGAACACAAAAAGCACTAATTTATATTTAGAAAAAAACTTAATTCTGAATACTTCAAAATTCAACCTCTGATCATTGAAGGATATTAAGGAAGTGAAAGGGCAAGCAAAAATTATAACTGACTACAAGATCGTACTGAATATATAAACAGCTGCTAAAAATCGACAAAAGACAACTCAGTAGAAAAGCATACCAGAGACTTAAACAGGCATCTCACAAAAGAAGATATCTACATGACCAATGAGAAAGGGTTCACCTACAGAATTGTGTGGGAGAGAGTGTAAACTACAATGTAAACTATAATCCATGCTTTGTGGAATGCTCTAAAATGTGTTCATCAATTGCAATGAATATACCACACTAATGAAGGATGTTGTTAATGGGGGCAAATGGGGGCAGTGTGGGGAGCAGGGCATATGGGAATCCCCTGTATTTTTTATGTAACATTTATGTAATCTAAATATCTTTTTTAAAAATTAAAAATTTTCACAACCTCATTGTCTTCAGGGAATGCAAATTAAAATTATAATGACAGCATGGATGAATCTGGAGGCCATTATGTTGAGAGAAGCAAGTCAGACACAAAAGGAAAAATACTGTATGATTGCACTGTTAAGAACTCAATATATTGTGTAAACTCACGGAGTTAATAATTAGAATACAGGTCACCAGAAAATAGGAGGGTAGAGAATGGAAAGCTGAGGGTTAATCTGTGTAGAACTGGTATAAAGGTTGTTTGTAAATCTTTGGAAATGAATAGAAATTGTTAAAGCATATCATGGTGTTTGTAACTAGCTGTGCTATTGTATGGGTATGGTTGAAAGGGAAAGTCGAAGCCTTAGGTCATGTATATTACTAGAAGGAAAGCTAAAATCTGTAACATGGGACTGTATAAGATAGTAAAACCTCATGTAAAACATGAATATAGGGGATATTGCATATATAAAACTTTTTACAAAATATAAATATACTAGAGAGAAGGAAAAAGAATAGCAGCTATGTACTGCAGGCGAGGCATAGTGAGATTGAGAGGTGATGACTTTTTTGGAGTTTTGTGTGTGTTTTTTTTTATATTATTACTGGAATATTGAAAGTGCTCTGGGAATGATTGGGGTGATGAATACATAAATATGTGATTACACTGATTAATATTGATTGTACACTTTGGAGGGATTTATGCTTTATTGATATGTAACAATAAAATTGATTTGTTAAAAATAAACAAATAAATAAATAGCCCCTTTGATAATCAGATTGACCTTGAGCAGTGAACAGAAGTGATATTATTTAGGAAGACACAAAACGTAATTGTATATCAAATAATTTATTAAAGCCTTAAGTATACAATTAGAGTTGATTCACACACACACAAAAAATGTTATACAGACACCTGTCCCACTGCTTCATGTATTTTTTTCCTTCTGCAGTTTGGTTTGCTAGCCAGAGACTGCTGTAAATCCTGGTAAATTATGCTACTTTCCTAAGATTAAAAACCCTTATTATTTCCATTAACATCTTGTAACTATGAACCTCTCAATATTAAAATGACAGTGGTAAAAAAAATCATAATGCAATACCACTAAATATTATATAAGTGATACCACCATATTCACACCAGAATGACTAATATTAAAAAGAGTTACTGCGCAGGTATGCCGCCAGGCCCCATGCATGGGTGAGCCGTCAGTCCCTGTGAGCCACGCAGCAAGATGATGACATAACAGGAGAGTGACACAGGGAGGGCCAAGATGAGATGCACCGAAAAACCAGGAACTAAGGTGGCGTAGGTGGTAGGACGCCTCTCTCCCACATCCAAGGTTCCGAGGATCAAATCCCAGTGAAGACAGGAGGAGAAGGATGAGAAGAGAGGGTAGGAAATAGACACAGAGAGTTGCCCAGTGAGTGGACAAAGAAACAGTAAAAATGTGGGGGGGGGGGTAAAAATGGAAAAAAGCAAATAAATAAGTCCTTAATAAAAAGGTATAGGGGAGGAAGATAAGGACTACAGCTAGTAGTAATACTTGGACGATGCTCTTTCATGATTTGTTAACAAATATTTCACAACAATGCAGGGTATTGGGGGGGGCGGTGATGTGTGGGAGCCCGGTATGATGTTATGCATGTTTGTTTTGTAAGTTCACGATGTTTACTGAACACTTATAGTTTATGTATGCTCATGTATGAATGATATACTTCAATAAATTGTTGAAAAAAAAGAGTTGCTATACAAAGAGTCAGTGAGAATGTAGTATGACTTACATTTCTGATGAAAGTTTAAGTTGGTTCAGCTACTTTGGAAAGCTATTATCTACATAACCTTTGACCTAGCAATTCCTTTTGTAGTCATATGCTGTATTACTTAGGGTTTTCTAAGGAAACAGAACCAACAGGAGATATCTGTAAATATTATAAGATTTTATAAAATTGTCTCACATGGCCATGGCGATGAACGAGTCCAAACTGCAAGTTGGGAACTCCGAGGAAGGTTTTTGATGAAGCCTCCAGGAGAATCTGGCTGGCTGAAGTAGAGATGGAAATTCTCTTCTGACTGCCGAACTCATCACTTCTCCTTTTAAGGCCTTCAATTGATTGAATGAGACATCTCTCATTGCTGAAGGCAATCTCCTCAATTGATTGTAGATGTAATCAGTCATAGATGCAATCAACTTACTAATGATTTAAGTCCACGAAATGTCCCCACAGTAACAATTACGCCAATGCTTGCTTGACCAAACAACCAGGAACCGTTACCAGGCCAAGTTGACACATGAACTTAACCATCCTTTATGCCCAATAGAAATTTGTGCCCAGTTGCACCAATAAATATGTATCAGAATGTTCATCATAGTATTATTACTTATAGTAGCTTAAAGCTGAAACAACCCAAATGTCTATCAACAGCATACTGGACAAATAAATTGTGACATGTTCATTATAATGGAACAGGACACAGCAATGGAAACGGATAAACTCCAACACATGTAACAAACATCATGTTGAAAGAAAACGCTAGGCACCAAAGAGTACATACTGTAGGATTCCATACATACACTGCCTGACATACCATTCAATAGCAGGTGAAACCATATTTTATTGCTTAGGGATGCAGCCTTAGGTGGTAAAAGTAGAAAGAAAAGCAAGAAAATTGTATCAGCTAGGGTTCATTCATGAGAAAGAAACCACCACACATGATTTTCGTGTGTTTATTTTGGCCAAACTTTGTATTTAGTATTCTGTAGTTGTTTAACACACAGTTAAATGGTCTTATTGGGGCGGGGGGGCGGAGGGTGGCAACAGGGGAGGTGCTTGTAGATTCCTAAAGAAATTTCAGAAAGGCAAAATATCGCCAGCATTATCCATTTGCTTTTAGGGGTTTACTGGGTGAATAGCACTTTCCTTACATAAGCATCTGATCTCAGTTTCTCACACTGAGAACACTGAGATTTCAGTTTGAAGATATCCTGAAATACTAAGAGTAGCATTGCCCTGACCACCCTCTAATATCTAGTAGTATAGGCAGAAAGATTCATCTCCCCATTTTAGATGGCGAGATGTTTGTGGAAGCTCTTAGGAGTGCTTGCTGCGTTTACTAGGAAAAATCAGATAGAAGTGGCCTTTAGGGACACTTTTACTTGGAAAATTACAGCACTAGTACACGAGTCAAGTCTTACTCATTTAAAATTTGCTTCTTGAAAGCAATGCCATAAATAAAATTGAACATGTTTTACTTTTTCCTCACAAGAACATAAAAATTAGGAAGGGGAACTTAACAGGAAATTTTTAAAAGGTAACAGAATTTTTCCTCTTAGTAGTCCTTGGGTAGTTATGACAACAGTTACCATTTTTCGTTTGTTTCTTTGAACAGGGGTTTTGATCCATAGTTTGTTTTTAGTATCTGCTTCTGCCTCCCCTTCTATCAGATCGGCTTCCTCCACAGCCACCACCTCTTAGTGCTCCACTGCTGTAGGAATCACGTGGAGGAGGGTACTCCCTTTCCATAGGAGGGGGAAACCCTCTTTCTTGTCTGCCAACCTGATCACAACCACTAGAATAGAGATCACGTTAGTTGCTTGAGTAACTGTCTCGACTTCCACCATACCCAAGTGAGCTGCTGTAATCACCATAGCGACTGCTTCCACTGTAAATTGGCGCGGGGCGGGAGGTGTGGCACTCGTGTAGGTGGAGCATTACCCGAGTTACCATAATTCTCATATGACTCTCTGTAGGACCCTCCCCTCGGATGATCCGAATAGCCTGGGTTACGACCATAGCCATCTCTATCACTATAGCCTCTTGATGGATAGTCATCACGTGACCTCGAATGACCATAATCACAGTATGTATAATCTCATGGTGGTGGCGCATAATCTCTTGTATCGTGAGAATCTGGGTAATCTCGGTCTTTAGTAGATTATCCATCATCTCTTGGGGACAAATAAACATCTCTACGAGAGAGCAGGGGTTCCTTTCGTCCACCACACATTATTTTAACAGAATTTAATATAATGAATCATTAGGTATTGAAGAACTGAAGAGGCAAACAGGGTTCACAGAGGTTGTAAGTGGAGGAAGCAGCTGCCTGGCGGAACAGAAGGAAGAGGTTGGAATTATTAAACCTTAGAAGCTTGGAGCTGAGAATAAGACTCTGAGGACTGGATGCCGGTCAGCTAGCAGGTGCAGTTGTCTCTGATAGGTCACAGTGAGAATGTTTCTGTGAATATTGGCAACACTTCCAATTGGAATCAACTTCTGCTAGAAGTACAGAAAGCAAATGGGAAAAAGCATGTGCTTCCTCCCCCTCCAAGCTTGCGGGCTCCCTCTAGCGCTCCCTATAGGCAGAGCGCAATAGCACCTCCTAGATGGAGGAGAAAAGTGATATGCAGGGTCCCAGCCTCAGCCTCAAAATAAGCAGAGATTAGAATGGTGGAGTTGAAGCCAGGGGATAGTAGCTTAACAACCAGCACAGAAGTAATTACCAAAAGGTCAAGGTAGTGATTACCTTCAGGAAAGGGTGCACCTGGGAGGAACAATTTAAGGGTGGAGGAGGGTTTCTTTCTGGGGTGCTAGCATTATTCTGTTTCTTAATTGGGATGATGGTTGCATGGGTGTTTGGTTTATAGTAACCCACCGTGGTGTACACCTATGTTCTAAGTACTTTTCTGTATTGTGTTATTTTTCACAATTAAAAGTGTTTAAAAATAAAAATTTTAATGGAGTAGCTGGGAATGGAGAACAGTATTATTGTAGGCTGGAAGGTCAAAGACCACCTCTCCGAGGAGGTGATATTTGAGCCCAGCCCTGAACAATCAGGAGGGGCCAGCCATCCTCAGAGCTGGGTTCCGCAGAGCTTTCCAGGCAGATGGGGTGAGGCGGCATCCTATATCTCAAGAATGCAAGCCTGATGGCAGCATGCAAGGAAGAGTAGAGGGATCAGAGACAGGGAAGCAGCAAGAGGCTGCTGCTGTGAGAATTGTGGGAAGCAAGCAAAGGTGGGCCTGGTTTCAGGGGTAAGGGTCAGTTGAGGTGAAGGACCTAGAGACTGAGCAGCCCCTCACCCATTGGAGGCACAAGGGAATGCACCTTGTCACTTTGCTCCTCTGGCAAGTATCTCTAAGACTGAGAGGTGATTCTGGGACAGAGGAGCCAGCAGATGGACTGGCTCCAGGAAGAGTCCCTGAGGTTTCTGAACCAATTCCAGTCTCCTTTCCTGGAGCTGGCAGAGACTTCTGGAGAGAACATCAAGGTCTGGCTCATGCCGTCTCATTCCCCTCTTTCCCTCTTTCCTCTTAACTTCCATCCTCCAGCCTTTCAGTCTTTCCTTTCCTCCCTCCTTCCCTCCCTCCCTTCCTTCCTTCCTCCACTCAAACAGCATATGCAGGTTCAATCATATACACATTTCAGATATAGTCATCATATGCCTGCAGGGCCTTTAAAGTTAAGCTTTCAAATTCATAGCCTCTTTGCAAGTCACAGTAGCCCCATTTTACAAGTGAAGAACTTAAGACTCTGAGAGGTAGAAGAACTTCTGCAAGGGCACAGAACAGGGAAATGACAGAGTTGGGTCTAAGCGCTTTAAGTCAGCCTGGATCTGACTGTGCTTTAGCCACACCTACTATCCCCACTCGTGCAAATATGGATACACACAGATGCATACTGCAAGCATGCATACATGTGTGATCACACTTACCTCACATTACATTTCTACCCACATGAGCAGTTACACACCCAAATATGGAAAGGAAGTTCATTAAGTGGCCAATGGGTCTAAGGAAGGATCTATCTTTCTGAAAACTTTTTAGCTTTCTTGTAGTCAACGTTTGTAAATTGTGCATAGTTTCCTCAGAGACACGCAAAGGACTCGGTTTAACAGAATTTTCTCTGACAGGCAGATGACAAATGGTAGAGACGAGCATTTGTGTTGTATGTTTGATTTTCATAGTCCATTCTATCGTATCTCAGATCAGAGTTCTTTCTCACAATAGCCCTGTAGATGGTCAGGGAAGAAACAATTATACCCATTTTGCAGGTGAGGAAACTGGGTGTCAAGGGTAACTCTGATTTCTCTAAACTCCTGAATCATCAGGGATCTCATTTTCCTTCAGTGCCCAAATAACAACAATCCAAGCTCCCTTCTTCAGAAATTCCACTACATTCCACTACACATCCCCCCAGATGATGTCATGGGTACCCAGATGCTTAAATGTTCTAGTGGACTCTCCAGGATGTTCCAAGTCACAGCCTTCCTTAAACTGGTTCTTTCCTCTGCTGGATATCTGACTTTCTCATAACCTCTGCCGCAGATTTCTGGCATTCTCCTTTCTAAAGCAAAGTCACAAGCCCTCCCTTAATTTTCAAAGCACATGCCTTTGGATGCTTTTGGCTACAAGTCCTAGAAAACTCAGTTCAACTTGGCTTAAACAATAAGGAAATTTTATTCCATCTATAATCAGAGTAATCAAACCAAAGTACCCTAATCAAAGGAGGGTAGCTCCAGGGTTGGTTAATTCAGTGGCTCAACCATGCTATTAAGGATGCAGGTTCTTTCTACTTTTCCTCTCTGCCATTCTCATGCATGTTGGCTTTATTCTAAAGTTATCTCTACGTTCCCCTGGGTCACACGATGGCTGACACTCTTCTAGGCATCACTTGTAGAAACAACATCCAACGAAAGAAGAGGTCTTTTCTTCCTGTGTGTCTCTTTGTAAGAACAAGGAAACCTTTTCCAGAAATATCCTGACAGACTTTCCCTCACATCTCATTGGACAGAATTTTATCACATGAGGAAACTTTTGAGTGTGATTGATATGTTCATTATTCTGACTGTAGTGATGGTTTCACAGGTGCATACATGTGTCTAAACTTATCAAATTATACACTTTAAATATGTGTAATTTATCACATGCCAATTATACATCAATAAAGCTCTTTCAAAAACGATTACATAAGTAATGAATAAATATATTTTCCTCATTAAAAGTTAAGATCTTACATATAAAGCTAAAATATTCTTTTCCAATCTCCTCCAGTTCCTTCCAGTTATGAGATAATGTGTATATTTCCATATCTTTTTTTATGTATTTATAGACATAATTGTACCTGTAGAATATATATAGTTTTGACTGTTTTGTTTTGTTCACATAAAAATCACAATGCATATATTATGCTGCAACTTGCCTTCTTGAACATAATATTTCTCAGAGCAGTTTCTAAATCAGTATTTAGAGATCCTCCTTATTCTTTTTAACTGCAGAATAATGCAAGGTGCAGGTATATCATAGTTTATTCACACATAATTCTCTGGTGGACATTTTTGTTGTTCCCAGCCTTTCACTATTTCAGGCAATTCTACAACTATCCTTGGATATTCCTCTTTGTGCAAAGCCCCATGACATGGAACCCAGAGCAATTGGGTTTATATTTTTTTAATTACCCACCAGCAGTGGATGAGAGTACTCATTTCCCCATATCCTCACCAAAATTCATTATTAAACATTTGTTTGCCATCTGATGAATGATAAAAGGTATGCCATTGTTTTTTTCTTTTTAACTTTTTATTTTGAAATACTTTCAAACTTATGGACAGTTACAAAAATAATAAAAACCCATACAGAGAACTCCAAAATACCTTTACCTCTCACTGCCAGATACCCAAATCCACCAATTTTAACATTTTGCCACATTTGCTGTATCATTCTGTATGTATGTATCTATCTATCCATCTATCTATCTATCTATATCTATCATCCATTTTCTGAACACTTGAATGTAGTTTGTATACATCAAGCTCCTTGAACACTTAATATTGCCATTTATATGTCCTAAGAACAAGGATATTCACTTATGTTACCACCTT
>JAQZBX010005588.1:38017-56032 GCA_029593785.1 Cabassous unicinctus
CATTGCAATTATTTTTATCTTACTTCCAAAGTGCTTCTGAATAAGTTCTCTTTTTCATCTTTACTGCCATTGATTTAAGCCATTGTTGTCTCATACTCAGTCTTTGCAAAAACCTCCTAAAGATCCCCTTATTACTCTAGTCCATCATCTACACTGCTGTAACCATCAGTACCTTGCTCAATCTTTAAATTGTGGGAACATATATACAACATAAACTTTCCCATCTCAACGACTCCTAAGCATACCATTCAAAGGGATTAATCACATTCACAATATTGTGGTACCCTCACCACCTTCCATTATTAAAACTTTCCAATCTCCCCAAATAGAAACCCTACTTTCTCAGCTTTTGCTTATCTAGGAATATCTTAAACTCTCATTTTTGAAAGACAGTTTTGCCAGATATAGAATTCTTGGTTGGCAATTTTTCAAGACTTTAAATATGCCATCTTACTGCCTTCTTGCATCCATGGTTTCCAATTAGATAATTCCAAATAAGATAATTTAATCTTATTGAGGCTCCCTTGTCCATGATATGTTGATTCTTTCTTATGGCTTTCAGAATTTTCTCTTTATCTTTGGCATTTGTCAGTTTGATGATAATATGTCATAGCATAGGTCTTTTTGGATTTATCCTGTTTGGAATTTGTTGAACATCGTGGATGTGGATGTTCATATCTTTTGTTAAATTTGGGACATTTTCAGTTATTATATCTTTGAATATTCTCTCTGCCCCTTTTTCTCTTTCTTCTCCTTCTGGGACTCCCATATGGGTATATTGCTACGTTTAATGGTGTCCCACAGTTTCCTCAGATTTTGTTCACTTTCCTTCATTCTTTTTTCTTTTTGCTCCTCAGATTGAATGATTTCAGTTGTCTTATCTTCAGGTTCATTGATTCTTTCTCCCGCCAGCTCCAGTCTGGTTTTGAACCCCTCTTGGAAATTTTTTATTTCTGTTACTGTGGCCTTCAGCTCTGCTTGCTTTATTTTGTGTTCATATATCATTTTCCTGATTTCCTTTAGTTCTTTGTCCATGTTTTCCTTTAGTTCCTCATTAATGGTTTCTAATACTTTAATCTTCTCCTTTGCCTTGGCCACCACTTCCTGTTTCTTTGTATAGTGTATAAATTTTTGTTGAAACCTAGACATTTTTTTTTAGGAGGTACTGGGGATTGAACCCAGGACTTCGTACATGGGAAGTAGGCACTCAGCCACTTGAACTACATCTGCTCCCCGAAACCTAGACATTTTGATATTTAATGTGTTATTACTGTAATTTAGACTTGAAGGTGTCTGTTCCTTAAGCTCGTATGCAGCTAGTATTATGACAGGGCTTTTCTTGATTGCCAGGAGCTAGCAAAAAAAAAATAAAGAAAAAAAAAAAATAAAGAAAACACCTTTCTTAGTCTTTGCTGATTGACCTGTACAAGTGCTCTCCTTCAGTTTAGATCTAGCTCCAGGCCAAAGGGTAGGAGCCTCTCTGATCTTTTTTGCACATGTAGCATGCTCATGTGGCCATAGGAATTCACGAAGAAATGCTTCATAATGCTCCCTCTTCCCTAGCAAACAGTTTCCTCATGTTCTGGGCATAGTACTGTATTGTCCTATAGCAATTCCCACAGCATTCTGTAGGAGAGCTCTGTGAACTGCCTTCTACACACAGGGCAAGTTTCAAGATGGCAAGTCCCTCAGGCCACCACCAGACAGATTGGACCAGACACACATAGTCCTAGTATGTACACAGGGTTACCCTACTTCCTCCAGAACTGGTACCAGGGATCCACGCACTGGGAGTGGGAGCTGGCTCAGAGCCAAGCTGTGAGGAGTGGGGGAGGGGCAAGCCAGCCCACCATAAGACCCTACTGCTTTTAAGTATCCTTTCTCTTGATTCTCTGCTCGCCCTATTACTGCATCCTTTAACTGTTTTCTGAATCTTTGAGAAAGATGTTTCTGCCAGTTCTTACTGGTTGGTCAAAGGTCTGTCAGGAAAAGAGCCCTGAAGTGTCTCACTCCGCCATCTTGATCAGGGCACAGAACCATTATCTTAATTTGCATTTCTTGGGGAGCTTTCTGAATAGATCCCATTCCTGAGCTCCAAGCTCACCATTCTCATCTGGGGCTCAGGAGTCTGTGTAATCTACAACCTTCCCAGGTGATGCACATCTAGGTTTCGGAACTAGTGGCCTGGACAGCGAGGTCCCTTCCAGTCTTGAAACCATGATTCTGAGACTCCTTCCTCCTCCTAGGTCCAGGGTATGTTCTAGGCCCAGTGTCAACACCATCTTTGCCACTTCTAATGCTGTTTTCTCCATGGGGGAAACCAGTGAGCATACCCATATATTACCCATATACTTACATGGGTAAGTATAAATGCCAGTACTATTGTATTTTTGGTTTGTCATTTCGAATGCTGTTTTCTCCCTGGGGGAAGTCCAGGGGACTGTGGCCATTTGTGAAGTATGGCTTATGGAGACATATTTCAGGTGCCACTCCTCAGAAAGAAGGCACTAACACATGCTCAGATCTGCTGAGTGCTGGGCCCTGTGCTGGACTTGAAAGAGCACTTGACTTCCACTAGGGCATTTAGACTTCACAACAACTTTGGGAACTAGTATTGTCCCCATTTTACAGATGAGGGGACCAAAGGTCAGAGAGACTTAATAATTTGCCTCAAGCTCACATAGACACCAAGGGGCCCCTACCCTGGGTCTGTCTGGCTCCAAAGCCTGTTCTCTTGTCACTATACCACCTGCCTACAAATTAGGGTTTCTTAGGAGAAAAAGTCCACAATGACCAGTGCCTCCTTTTCCATAGAGCTCAGAGGATTCTGCTCACTTTGGCTCTGAACTCCCATCCCCTCCTGTTTAAACTACCCAGGTTCCTTACTCCTGGAGGTCTCTGGGAAGGTGCAAATATTTCATGGAAAGAGTGATAGCTTATCTTAATAAAATATTAAGATAAGTGTGGAGTAGCTTATTTGATTCAATCCTGGAGGATTTGTTCCTGAAAATATGGACTGAAGGATGGATACCCTGCGGTATGAGAGAGAGAATGGTTAAGTTCACCACTGCTGCCTCCATCTTCTGGGATTCAGGTGGGGGAAGAGACTTGTCTGAATTATAATCAATTGTTCAGCTTCTTGATATTTTTTAATTCTGAGAAATTTTAAAAGCATTGTATATACCAAATAAGTATCCACCATCTGAAAATGGTCATTTAAAAAATTGTTAAATTTTTGCAATTTTAAAAATAAAATTTATTTTAAATAAAATAAGTAACCTAGTACTCATTTAAAGTTGCAATCCCCTTGTTTCCTCATTCCAGGTTTCGTTTCCTTCCTCCCCACCTCATTCCTTAGCAATCTCAGTCATAAATTGAGATTGTTCCTATTTAATCCATTTTTACACTTATGTCTGTAAGTACCCATTAAATACATGTATCATGAACAAAAAAATAAAAATTTTAGTTTATATAAACGGTACTATACTGTACCTATTATTCTGCTGCTTGCTTTTTCCCTCTTTACGCAGTGCCACTGAGAGCTCTTTAAAAGTTAAGAATCATGTCTTAATAATATCTGCATCCCTGGTGGCCTTGTACATTGTGAATGCTCCATAAATCAGTAAGGAAGGAAGGAAGGAAGGAGGGGGAGGGAGAAAAGAAGGGAGGGAGGGAGGGAGAGAGGCTAGCCAACAGGGTCAGCTTTTTGAGTCAAAATTTCTTGTGTGACTCCCAATTAGAAATGAAGGTAATTATAAAGGCATTGTAAGTCCTCCGTACTGTGATTTCACTGACTCTGAGAACTGTTCAAATCCCATTTGAGCAGTACAAACTCTCAAACTGTGACCTGCTCACAGTGCTCTTCTCTGGGGAATACCCAAGCACAGCTGCAAGTAGTTCCAGGACACACAGCCACCCAATGTGCCCAGCTCAGCCATGGCCCGTCTCTCACTGGTCATATATCACCAGCCACGGCTGAAGCCTGCATCACTCTATCTCTCAAAACCCCTCAAGGATTTGGGGAATTAGCTGCCAGCTCTAACACTTGTCTTCCTGCCTTCTCCCATTCCTCCTCCCAGCACCTCTCTGAAGTCTCTCTGTCTCTGTCTCTCTGTCTTTCTGAGTATCTCTCTCTGTCTCTGGCTCAAATGCATGCCTCTGTCTTCTCTCTTCTGCCTCTGCATCTGCCTTCCTGTCCTCCCCGCTTCCCTCCCTGGAGTCTAGATGCAGCACAGGATCCCAGCTGGGCCATACATCTCTCTGTTACTGCTGTTCTCTCCCTCTCGCTTTTAAGAATGCTTTTTATGGTGGCTTCTAGCACAAACAGCTGTTGAAGCTTGTTTGAAAAAACCTCTGGGAGCAGATGCTCTGGCAGCCCTTCAGATTCTTCTTTTCTCTGCAATCTCAGATGGATTTAGGAAGAAAATCATTCATTCATTCACTCATTAAACAAATATTTATTGAGTGTCTATGGCATGCCAGTCACTGAGATGGGTGCTGGGGATACAACTGTGGGTAAAACAGTCTTTACAGAGTTTATAGTCTAGTAGGGGAGGCAGACATAAATCTAATAGCCACTCAAATATATAATAAATAGCGATAAATACTGTGAAAATGGGCTGCAGCACTCTAATAATAGTTAATATTCATGTTTAGAACATTTCATATACATGTACCTTAACAAAACTTCCATTATCCTTATTTTACAGATGGTGAAACCAAAGATCAGAGTGGTTAAGCATCTTGCTCATGGGCACACAGCTTGTGAGTGGGGGAGCCCAGACTTGAACATAACAGGGGGAGTGAGGGAGCAAGAGGAGGAAAGCCTTCCCTGGGGGCTCAGTTTCCTCCTGTGTATTAATACAATTTTCTCCCCTAAGATCACTTAAAAAGTAGGCAGCAGAAGCAGGACTAGAATCCAACCCTTTGAATCCCAAACTAATCCCATTCTAAAGTCAAATAGGCCAGAGTAAAAGGGTAGCTGTGCTACTAAAACTATTAAGCTCCATGGGGTATCTGGAAAAAATAAAGTGGGATCTGGGGTGGAAGGTGGTAGGAATGGACACTTCCTGCTGATCTGGGCATGTGGAGGCTTGGGCATTGTACTGTGGTATATACCTGGGGGTCGTAGACCCCTTGAGGGAAGGACCATGACTGTCATATCCTCCCTTGTCTCCCTAGCACTTAACACAGGGCCCATTGTGTATTTATTGAAAAATGAATGGATAAGTTAAATTAAATATAACTGCATTAAGTGAAAAGGATGGAACAGATGGAAGCTCCATGTTTTCTCCTATGATTCCAATAACTTCATTTCTTCCTAATCTTACTAACACCAGCCAACAGTGTAGAGATTATCTGCCAGGTTTCTAGGTCAGCTTCTCTCCTCTTTCAATCTGCATATCCAACATGTTTTCCTGCTATTTCACAAAACTCCCTTTTAAATTTTTTTCAGTTTTCACTGATTCAATTAAGAGCTGGGTTTGATCTAGAAATCTTACCTCTTCTTAAGTCCCTTTTGATAAAACAGTACCCAGAGTACCCATCTCTTTGAAGCCTCTTTATGAGTTTTGGAGCCAAATAAAATGCCAACTACTTTATGGATAATTACATTGGAGCAGACACATTGTTCCTGGAATCTCTTTCCCAATCTGAATAAACAGAGCCAGGTCCTTTTTATGTTCTTGTAACATGCATAGCCATCTCCATTTTCCTCTCTGGAGAGCCACCTCTGGGTTATTTCATCTCTGGACCAGGGAAGAGAGGAGAAGAGAAGGGATCATTTAGGAGAAGAACACCTTTCACAGGAATTTTGGCTATGAGGAGGCCTTATGCTGGGGGTACTTTCTTGGCTGATCTGGCACATTCAATGGCTATTCCTGCCCTGACGAAGAGGATAGGGAAGCCAAGAACCACTTAGCAACCTCAGAAAAAAGTGAGGAACCATATGTACCCACCAGCTCAAGAGCCTTTAAGCTGAAACATTCCTTCCATTAAAGCAATGCCTGCCCTCACTTCTTTTTGCAAGTGTTTTGTAGAAGGACCCTCACCTGGAAATCTAACCAACTGGATTCCCATTCCTACTCTGCCACTTAAATTAGCTGTGTGACCTGGGACATGTGATTTAAGCCCTCTTGGCATCAGTTTTCTCATCTGTGTAATGGGAATAATAATAGTATCTCAAATTCTTGTTATAAAAATAAAATGAGATATTACTTTAGAACAGTTTTTAGCATATAGTACCTGACAAATATTATTATTGTTATTATTATTATTGCTATTATTTGTGACATGCAAAGCACTTTCACATTCATACTTACATTTGATCACATCTTCCTTGCTTTCCTAAGTAGAGGACCTGGATTAGAACCTAGTTCTGCAGACTCTCCCTCTAGTACTCTTTTATTCTGGGCCATTCCAAAGGAGTTTGACTTGTTCTCTATGACTCCAAGGACAAGTGGGTGGATGCTACAGGAAGAAAGATTTAAGCTCAAAATAGGGATATTTATTTTTACTGGTCAGAGATATTAAAAAATGGCTGCCTCAAAAGGCATGTGTTTCCTGTCCTTGGGGGCACACACACACACAGAGGCTGGCCAGCCACCTGGGGAGGATTTGTAAAGACTTGGTGGCCTTCCAAATTTGAGATTCTGAGATTCTCATATTAGCAAGGAGGGTCTATTTCTGCTATCCCTCCCACCCCCATACTCCTGTTTATTTTTCTGGGCAATCCCATGAGGCATACTTGTTTTAGCAGCCAAGCCAGCCTTCACATCCAGTCAATTTGAACCAAATTGGTATTGGATTCAGGACGCTGGATCCTGTTTCTGCCCCCTATTCTCTAAGTGATCTTGGGAAAGAAACTTCTGTCATTTGTGTCTGTAGTTTGTGTCTCCTCCCACTCTCTGGTAGCAGGTCCACCATTTCCCATTGGGGACCACGCCTCCCCTACTCTCAGTCCGTGTGGCTCTAGGAAGACTGTCTCATCTCTGTGGGTCAGCACATGACCCAAGTCAAACCAACTGGGGTATTCCTGCTCCCTGGCTACAGGGATGGTTCAGGATTGGGTGTTTGATTCAAGTTGGACCAATCAGAAACTGTCCCTAGACTTTTGCTGGAACTGTTAAGAAAGAGATGCTCTTTCCTTTGAGATTGTTAAGCTGGCAATATGTAAGCCTGGGTTTTCTGGGGTTCATGACATGGGCAGAGCCTGCCTGAGAATAAAGCCAACACAGAGGAAAGCAAAGCTGAGAGCTGGAGGGAACAATTCCTGATGACCTCATTCAAATGCCTGGGTCCAACGGTACCTGAAGTTAGACCTAAAGCAAGATATTTGTCAATTATGCTAGCCAATAAATTCTGGTTGTTTGATTTTTAAATTTTTGGTTATTGCTTTTTTGTTTTGTTTTGTTTTGTTTGTTTAAGTACATTTGAGTTGTATTCCTATCACTTGCAACTGAGAATCTCAACTAAAACATGTCACTGTGTACTGGAATGAGGAGGGAAAACTTCCTATAGAAAGATTTTGAGCTGCACTCTTCTTTGTGCCAGAGAATAAACTTGTCTGTGCCACAACTAATAAAATTCTTAGTAAAGACTGTTAATTATTTAAAGTGTCACTGTGCAGGGAACCATTGGGGTCCTAACCAGGGCCGTCAATCCTTGAGTAGAGTGAACTTTGGAACCACTCAATCACTGTTACAGTGTTCTCTTGCACTCTATGCACAGCTCTAGACCTTACCACCATTTGCAGGGATTGCTTCCCCCCATTTCTTTTTTTAATGAATGAAATTGTTATTCATCTACCAATGGTAACAGCAACTACTATGTATCAAGTGTCATAAAAGATTATGTTTGGATAAAAAAGCTGTGTACTGTATCAAGAAGCTCATAGCAAAACTGTGAGGCAGCATTTGTATTGAACTTTCATGGAACCAACTCAATGTGCCTGGCATTTCACTGATTTCTTTCAAAAACTTCACAATAAACTGTATCAATTTCCTATTGCTTCTGTAACAAATTACTAGAAGCTTCATGGTTTAAAACAACACAAATTTATTATCTTATAGCTATGGATGTCAGAAGGCTGAAAGGGGTTTCACTGGGCTAAAAATCAAGCTATTGGCAGAGCTGTGTACCATCTGGAGGCTCTAAGGGAAAATCTGTTTCCTTGCTTTTGCCAACTTCTAGAGAACTGCATCCCTTGGCTGGTGGCCTCTTCCTCCATCTTCAAAGCTGGCAGAAGAGCATCTTCCATCCTCTCTCTTCAACTCTGATACTCCTGCCTCCCTCTTTTTAGGACCTTTGTAATTAGGCCCATCCAGACAATTCATGGTAATCTCTCCACCTCAAGTTCCTTAACTTAATCTCATCTGCAAAGTCCCTTTTGCCACATAAGGTAACATAGTCACAGGTTCTAGGGATTAGGATGTGGACATCTTTGGGAGAGAGACTGACTCCAGAAGCCACATGCTTATCCGCTCTGTTATCCTCCTAGCTAACCCAAACAATTATAGATTTTAAAGTAACAGAAACCTGGGCCTCACTTTTGTCATCTGCGAAATAGAGCTAATAATTCCTCCCTTGTGTGTTTATCAACATTTGAGATTATGTAGGTGACACTGTTAGCATGGGGTCTGATACATGGTAGTTGCTCAATACGTGGCCAGCATTATTAAAATGACTGTTATTCAAGGGGAAAGGTAGCAGGTGCCCAAAGAGAGACAGATTCACTGCCTTCAAATGGTGGGGGGTGGGGATCAGCCCAAGGAGGAAATGCTCACTTATGACTCAGAGGAGCTGGGTTTCCAAGGACAGCTGTGGGACTCTGGGTGAGATGCTTTCTGCTGGCTTTTGGAACACAGGTGAGAAGACACCTAGCCAGGTTCAGACACTTGGGGAGCAAGTCTAGAAATAGAGAAGGTTGGGATATGCAGACCTCAATGCTGATTGGTTGAGAAATGATCAGGTAAAAATTATCTTCCATCCCCTTGACTACTTTCTCAGATCCTCAACAACTGGCATGTCAATCCATCCACTCAAAACAAAGCATCAGTCAGGCCCACTTTGACAAAATGTTCTTGGGGGTCAACTGCCCACCCCAGTTCCTCAACCCTGTCTGCCTTTGAGCAGGCTTGCTTCAGGGGACTTCTGACCACAGAAGGATAGCAGGATTTATCACTATTCCAAGCTGACCATTTGTCTCTGGACCAGAGAGTCCTGCAAGGGGGAGTTTCCAGGGGCTGCTCCGAAGCTTACATGAGTTCTTGACAGAGACACATGGCGGTGATTACATGCAGCATTAGGCACAGCCACCGTAGATGAGGTAGCTCCAAGTCCTCTCCTGAGCCCAGTCTCTGACTGACTTTACAGCCTCCTTTGTTTCCAACTCCTTTTATGGATTATGTGTGGAGAGTGCAAAGCAGGAGGGTTAGAGGTAAGCACAGAAATCTGGAGGCAGGACTCCTCTTCCTCAGAGGCTGAGTTAGGGGACCCTTCTGCTGGCACAATTGCCTGCTTCCTCTCCTAGGACACAAAAGCATTCGTTCATTCTCAAAATTAGGCTTGAACTATAATTTCCCTTGGAGACGGGTCGCCGTGACACAAGTATGAAGAACTAATAGAGCATTTCCTGAGAAAGAAAGGGTAGAGGAAAGAGAAGGTGGATTCTCAGAGGTTGTCAGGGTGAAAACTCCAACTCTCAAGCTGAGGTTTGGGTCATCTCTAGTACATCTGTCAGGTGTTTATCTGGCATTTGTTTGAATATCTTCGGTGACAGGGGCTCCTTACTTCTTAGGAAGGTTCTTCCATTCTTGGGCAGCTTTGACTTTTAGAATCATTCTTCTTTGGATTGAAGAGAATCTGCCTCCCAGAGCCTGCTCTTGGTCCTGCCTTTGAGTCTGCTTTCTCGACCACAGTGTTCCTCTAAGAGTTGCCTCTTATATGAGAATCATTTGGGAGCGCATTAAAATACAGATTCCCGGGCCCAAACCAGACCTAGTGAACCAGAATTTCTGAGGCAGGGGTCCAGGAATCTGCATTTAGAAGGAGTCTGCCCTTTAAGATGAAAGTTCAGGGCCCCTGAAATGAGTTGAAAGGATGCCCACAAACAGGGCAGGAATGTCCAAGTGGAAGGCCAGAGACCCAGTGGCAAACTCCTCCAACTTGTCAAACTCTGGCAAAGATCATGGATGAACTAACCAGGAAATCACAACTAACAGCTCCCACTTGTTAAGTAGCTACCTGTGCATGCACAAAGACTTTAGCATAACCCCTCTACATTTAGGCACTACAATTATCTCCATTGAATGATGAGGAAACTAAGGTTTAGGGAGCTGATGGACTTGCCCAAGGAAATATATCTGGTACGTGGCAGCACTTAGGCTTGTCCTGACCCCTCACCGTGCCTGGCCTCTGCCTGACAAGCTGATGGGAATCCCAGGTCCAGGCCTCTTCCTTTACCAGGATGAGTGGACACAGAGTTGCTCCCATTTAACTGTGGAGCAGCGTTTTCATCCTGACCTCCCAGGAGATAAATCCATCTAGGTGCTCCTGATAGAAATAGACCAGGTGGTAGAAGCGTGGGGGCCTCCAGGGGGAGCTCCTCACCCTGCAAAGCAATACAGACCCTCAGGGCGCAGTCTTGCTTCCGGAGCCTCCTCACCACACCCTGCTTACTCCAGGAGGCAGGCCGGCCCGGAACATTTGGGGAGCCTGAGCAGGAGTACCTAGGCCCACACACCTCATGTCTACATAGTTAACAATTAAACTAACGAACAGTTAAATAATGCATGCCCCATCTTCCTATCTTGGAGAATATTCTTTCATCGTGGCCTGGAAGGCCAGGTTAAACTTAGAATTTGAAGGAGTGCCTCATGGTGGTGTGGGGACAGCCAGCCCATAGCCCTGGCTCTTTCTTCCCCTGACTCTGCCCCACACGCGCATGTGTGAGTCCTGCAGCCTGCACACCCCAGCTCTGTGAAGGTCCTGCAAACACTTCAGCTTTGCCACCCCTCGTGAGGGTAAGGGCCATTTGGGGGAGCTCTGTCTTGCTCCACCTGCTCCAGCCATGGCCTCTGTCTGGCCATCTCTGCCCCCTCAATCCAATCAGCCTGGCCCCTAATCACGGGGGCTGAGCTGGGAGAGAGCTCAGGATGCTGCAGCACCTCAGGCCACCTGCATTAGCGTGCCTCGCAGCTGCTGGGCAGCCCACGCCAGGCGGGATGGAGTTGGCTGGGAGATGGTCCCTCCCACAGCAAATGAAGCCCGGGAAAGGAAACAAGGTCTTAAGCTGTTGATCCAGCCTGCAAACGAGAGGAGGATTGGGGTCTTGAAGGAGAATACTTTAGATGGGGAAGGAAGTCACCTAGATCACGAAAGCATATCTGCTTCCCTATCCCACTTGAAATTCACCTATTAGAATTTATTGTCTTTGGATTTAAGAAACATTATGATGCATATCAGTTGGGGAGGATCTTAGCTGAGATTCGTATGGTGATTCTCAGAGTGTGGTCCCACAACCAGCAACATCTGCGTTACCTGAGAACTTGTTAGAAATTCTCAGGCCCCACCCCAACCTCCCAAATCAGAAACTGGGAGTGAAGCCAAGCAATCTGCATTTAACAAGTCCTCCAGTGAGTATGATGCATTCTGAAGTCTAAGAACCACTAATGTAGGCAATGCAGAGTCATTGATTGTTTTAGAACCAAGAAGCAGTTCCACGAAAGCCATGTTCATCAACATGTATTCATTCAGAAAGTATTTATCAAAAGCCAAACACTATGTTAGGCACTGGGAATTCAGAACACAGTCACTGCTCTCAAGTTGCTCACAGTTAAGCCCTGGAGCTGGCAAGTGAACAGACCTCTACAGTAGGATGTAACAAGCTTACATGGGGTAGGTGGAGGGTGCTGTGGGTGCAGGAGCATCAGAGAAGGCCTCCCAGAGCAGCAGCTCTGCCTCTGTGGAAACTTGGAGAATCAGTCATTGCCAGATGGAGTGGGGAACACAGTCCAGTGTTCCTGGACAGAGGAGCAGCTGTGCAGAGAACTCCCCTTTGGGCCCAGGTGGCTCACATGTTGAAGGTGAAGTGTGAGTAGGAAGGCTGAGGAGCAACCAGGGGGATGAGCCTGGAGAAGTAAATGGGGGCTTTGTGAGGTTTTCCTGGAGGTGGGGCTTATCCTGAAGGCAGTGGGGTGCTGGAGAAAGTTTTAAGCCTAAGAGTGATGTGATCAGACTTTGGAGGAAAATGGCTCGGGCAGGCTGCTGCCTGGTAAATGGATTGGGGAGCCCAAGCCTGGAGCCCTGAGAAACCAGTGAGGCAACATGCTGAACCCAGGGGAGAAGAGATGGTGGAGAGAACATGGGTGGGACAGGTGGCTGGAGGAAAGGAGACATTTTTGAGATCAATTTAGAGCAGGGGTCCTTAACCTTTCTTGCTCCACAGACCCCTTTGCCAGTCAGGTGAAAACCACAGACCCCTTACTAAGTCCATACTATACTGTGTATTATTTAATAAATATATCACACCCACACCAACATGTCCCCACAAGAATATGTTGTTGTTTTTTTATTTCAATTCAAAAAAAGCTCATGGACCCCTTGTTAAGAACCCCTGATTTAGAGAGTGGGTCTCAAGCCTGCCCATGCATAAGAATCACCTGAGAAAAGCTTTCTAAAAATACTTGCCTGAGCCCCCCTTCTCCTGAATCAGAGACTCAAGCATCTGTATGTTTTCAGACAGTTTTAAAATTCAGAGTTTTTAGAAGGTGAATCATGAGACTGGACTGGGGAGATCAAGGAATGGCAGCTTCATGCCCTGCTTTCTAGAGGCAAACGAGATGCCATCTTTCGAGGAAGCCAAACCTTACACAAATGAACCACTTGCTCCTTTAATCAAGACTTGTTCATTCACCCCTTCATTCATTCAAGAAATGTTTAATGAGCACTTATTATGTGCTGGGTGCTGTGCTGAGTGCTCGTGAGCAAAATCAGAGCTAGTCCCTGCCTTCATGGGGGTTGCAGTCTAGTCAGTGAGGCAGTCTTTATACAAGTAATGATGTTAATAAAGTTACAACTGTATTAATGTAATGAAGAGAAAACACTGCTAGAATATATAATAGGAAGAGGTGACCTAGCTTGTGGGACTCTGGAAGTCTTCCCTGAGGCAGTGTCACCTGACTGGAGGTTCAAAGAATGAGCAAGAATAACGAGGCCAAAAGGGAGGGTGGTGTTACAAGGGAGGTACAGCATGGCCAAAGACCCTATGGCCGGTGGTCTTTATCCTAAAATGTTGGGCTTTTCTCAGGTATGTGGGCCCTGATTCTCTAGCCTATGGAAGAAGCCTCCCCAGGTAGCAGCTCCTGACATCCCATTTGGAAAACCCCTCTTTGGAACTGGGGCTAGCAGATCACCCTGCATTTCCCACAACAGGGAGATGACAGGAGGCTTGTGTGGAGTTCACTGGTGGCCATCCGGCAAGCAGGAGGAGCAGGTCCAGGTGTGTGAGCCCGGACAACCTTGCAAGAGGTGATTCTGCATATCTGCCGTCTCTGCTTTCTCCGCTGGGTAAGTGCTTCCTGACAGCTGCTGTGAAGTGATTCTCCTTCAATTTCCATTTTATAACTCCTTGTTCCCTCCTCGGGGGAGGCTGTGTCTCTGAAGAAGTCAGGCTGACATTGCAGGCTCCAATTACCGTGCCCTCTGCCTGGCTCAGATTCCCTGGTCATCTCCCACATTTGGTGCTGTTAAGCTTCCCTGCATTGATTCTATTGTACAGAAATTTATCAAGGACCTGCTGTGTGCCTGGCACAGAACTAGGGACTACAGTGGATGGGGATGGATAGCAGGAAATTTTGGGCCAGGCCTTCCATCACCCAACCAATGCCTTCCGTCGGTTGGGAGACTCACTTTCAAAGAGCGCTTCTTTATACACTGTGCTGATCCTGGAGAGGGCTCCATATAAATACTTAGAGACTGGTTGATTCCTTTTTCTCCAGCTGCATAGTACTCTGTAGTGTAAATGAACTAAGGTTCAAATAGTCGCCTATGAATGGACATTAGGAGTTGTTTTCAATCTTGGGCTATTAAAATAATGCCATAATGAATAACCTTGTGCACATCTTGTTCTGAATTGTGGAAGTGAATATTCAAGGGAGATGCCTAGAAATGGAATTTGCTGGAACAAAAGGTAAGTGTATTTGTAGTTTTGAAAGATATTGCCAAATTCCTCACCAAAAGGATTGGATCATTTTCACTCCTGGTGTAGGAGAGTGCCCAATTCTTCACAGCCTAGGCACACAGTACTTTTTTTTTTTTAGGTACCAGGGGACTGAACTCAGGACCTCATATGTGAGAAGCTGGTGTTCAACCACTGAGCCACATTGGCTTCCCTGAGTTGGTTTTTTCATTTGTTTTGCTTGTTGTTCATGTTTGTTTTTTCAGGAGGCACCAGAAACCGAACCCAGGTCCTCCCATGTGGGAGGCAGGAGCTCAACCACTTGAGCCACATCTGCTCCCCAACACAATACATTTTAAAACAGGCATTTTATGTAAAAATCTAGAGTTCTAGCTTCTCCTTAAAAATTGCAAGTTCTGACAACATTGTGCATGCCTCCTGCCTGGTGGTAACAACCTGGGGCTGAGTGGTCATGGCCCTACAGTCCTAGTGGATATTGGAAGTTCCAGGTCCTGATCTGGTCCAGCCCTTTAAAAGGATGAGAAGAGTCCACAAATTCCTACAGGAAGCTGTGTGGGGACTAGAACCCAAGTTCCTAAATCCAAGTCCACTGCCCCCGATGGCCTCCAGAGTAAATACAATGCGGATGGGTAGCAAGGCAAGGTAAGAGTATAAAAGCACTGGAAATTCCACATTAAAATTGGAATTGTTCTTCAGCATTTAGTTAACTCAGTAAATATATTACACCACACTGTGGTTGATTAAACTGTGACTAATCCATGTAGAGCAGAGTGACAAATTGGTTTCTATTTCTTCTGAGCAACAAAAAAGAAGGCGCCTGCCACAGCAGAAGGATTCAGGCTGCGTATTCATTCATTGCCTTACTCACAAACTGTGTGCCAGCCTCTGGTCTAGGCACTGGGGACACAAAAACGAACAAGCCACTGAATATAGTGATCTTAGCAGACAAATATGCAAAAACTCGATATGATGGTGTTTTATTGGAACAATGTACAGATTGAACCCAGAGGAAGGAACTTCTAATTCTGCTGAGGGGCACATGGGAGAGGTCACAGGTTTGGGTGGATCCTGTATATAGGAGTATAGGATGTATAGGAGTTTTCTAGGAAAAATAAGAGACCTGGGAAAGAATTTCTTGAAGATAATTTTCAAAGGGCAATATTCTTTCAAAGAAAATGACAGAAAACAATGCCAAAATATTTAGGCAATACATAAATAAATGGGGGGGGGGTGGTTAGAATAAAAGAAGTTTACTGCTTTATTTAATTGAAAAGTCCGGGATGGATATGCCTTCAGGCATTGCGAGATCCAGGCATTCAAAGGGTATCTTCAGGGCATCCCAACTGTGTTGCATTCTCAATAAGTAGCTGTAAAATGAATGATTAAAATGCATGCATGAATGAGCAACATACATAAAGACTTTAGCACAGTGCCTAGACACAGTAAAGTGTTCAATTAAAGGTGGTAGTACTTTACTTAATGTTAAAATGATGTTAATTACTAGTTGTGTGACTTTAAACAAGTTCATGACACTGCCTGAATCTCAGTTTCCTCATCTGTATTTTGGGTGCAATAATATTCAACTCCAGGTGTTGTGAGCATTTATGAGATATCACTTAGTATAGGGCTTGGCACATGAAAGATACTTAATAAGTAGTGGCTATTACTAGAGGGAAATAGTGTAAAATAAATAAATGGAAAAACCAAGCAAGTCCCTTGGTTAGTGTTGTAATGTGAAGAACATTGCACAAGGAAGCTCTCTCTTGCACCTTCCTGAGTAGGGTAACCAGCCATTCTTTAACAAGCGACAGCTGAGCAGATACTATGAGCTGGGCACCAAGCCAGATGCTAAGAGCAGAGAAAAAGAAATGAGCAATTAATGGGTACAAGTTTCTTTTCAGGGATGATGAAAATGTTCTAAACTTGATTGTGGTGATGGTAGCATGACTCTATGAATATACTAAAAACCACTGAATTGTACACTTTACATGGGTGAATTGTATGGCATGTGAATTATATCCCAATAGAGCCGTTATTTAAAAAATGAGCAATGAACCCAAGTCTACCACTTTCTATCTGTGTGACTTTGGGCATGTCACTCCCTCTCTCTCCTTCAGTTTTCTGGAAAATGAGAATAATAGAGCCTACCTCATAGAATAATAATAATAATAGACTCTACCTCATAGCTATAATCTTTGGTGAAGAGTAAAGGAGGTGATATTTGTAAAGTGCTAGCTTAGAGTTTGTACATAGCATGCTCTCCATAAATGTTAGCTAAGATCACCATGACCTTTATTAACATGTAAATACTAAAATAGAACTATATACAAGGAGGATGGGGAAAAGAGTTTATCTGAGTGGAAGAGGAAGCCGTGAGTGAAGAAGTGAAGGGGGAGAAGATGGCATCTGAGCTGAGTTAGAATTCATCAGCAGTGCACATTGCTAGAGCCTGGAGCTGAAGCCACTGGCTGGCCGGTGAGCTCTCAAGTGTAGGTAGTGTGCTACATGATGGGCAAGTTTTCGCCAACTCCACAAGGGTCTCTGACCCAATGAGTGGGGTTTGATAGTAATCTTTGCCACAAGTATGATTTTAATGTATAAGAGAGCACTGGGGAAAGATTGAAATGTTTGAAAATTGACCAACCAACTTGATGAATCCTGCTATAAGATGCTAAAAGAGGGAGTGCACTCAGTGGGTCTGATGTGGTAGATGCTGGCCCGGGAAGTCCTGCGCATGCATGGCACTATCTCCCATGAGCCCCCACGGGAGGTCATGCCTGACCTCTACTTCTACAGGGATCCTGAGGAGACTGAAAAGGAAGAGCAGGCCGCTGCTGAGAAGGCTGTGACCGAGGAGGAGTTTCAGGGTGAATGGACCGCTCCTGCTCCTGAATTCACTGCTACTCAGCCCTAGGTCACAGACTGGTCTGAAGGCATGCAGGTGCCCTCCGTGCCTATTCAGCAGTTCCCTACTGAAGACTGGAGTGCTCAGCCTGCAACTGAAGACTGGTCTGCAGCCCCCACTGCTCAGGCCACCGAGTGGGTGGGAACCACCACCGAGTGGTCCTGAGCTGTTCCACAGGCTCCAACAGGAAGTGGAAACGAGGGTGTCGGAAAATAAACATCAATTTCTATAAAATAAAATAAAAAGAATTCATCTGCACAGACAGGTGTAAAGGGTCTTCCTGGAAGAGGGAACAGCATGAGCAAAGGCACAGAGGTGAGAGACAACATGGTTAAGTTTTACATAAAGTGCAAGGCCAGGAGCGTGGACTTTATTGTGAGGTCAATGAGGAGACCACCAGCAGGAAGCAACATGGCAGGTTTACATCCCAGAATGGTCACTACAGGTGGGAGGATGAATTCAAGGGATGCAGGACCAATTCAAGTGAGAGATGACAAAAGTTTCAACTTGAATTTTGAGATTAGGCCATTAAGACCAGGGCTCCATTGGTCATAAGGGACTGAGACTCACTCATAACTTCAGGGAGAGGGGATACAGCAGGAAACTTCACAGAAACCCTAGGGCAAGGGCTTCAGGTCATCCAGACATCCCAGAATCCAGAAGCCAAGGCGGTTATCTTTCAGAGTTCTTTCTCTTGGCATCTGTGCACTCAGCTCACTGCTCCACGGTCCTGTCTTAACTGATGGACTTCTTCTTTCATTCATGGTTTCTGCTTTCCCATAACTTCTACTTGTGTGGGGTTCAAGAATAATCTCGATCTTGGTGCTACGTGAACTTCCACCTACAGGGACCTCCAGCTTCCTTCTTCCCTCTGTATCAGTTGGTTCCAATTCCTGAGAATCTGAGTGGTTCA